>PVIJ01003517.1:0-15931 GCA_004024925.1 Scalopus aquaticus
CTTCTTTTCCTATTTGAATCCCTTGAATGTCTTTCTCTTGTCTAATTGCTCTGGCTAGGACTTCCAGTATTATATTGAAAAGTAATGGTGAGAGTGGACATCCTTGCCTTGTGCCTGATCTTAGGGGAAAGGCCTTCAGCTTCTCACCGTTGAGGATAATATTGGCCGTGGGTTTCTCATATATGGCTTTTATTATGTTAAGCTTTTAACCATACTGAGGTCAAATCTTCCATAATACAGAGGAGGATTTGGTACAATGAAAGGTGAGAACTTTGTTTTGCCCAAGGCATTCTTAATTCAAACTTCAAATTTTGGGGGTAACATATAGTGACTTATGCGCATAGTTGATTTATCATTTAGGCTTTCATCTTATGTTAGTGTATTGTTACTTCAAATTTAATCCATTTATATAATCTTACGTGTATAAAAATCCACCAGGATAAGTCTACTATAGAATACTACACATTTATAAGGTCTGTATCTACATTTGTTTGGGGGATATACATACATATATGCATACATAGATGCACACAAAACATGTGTATGTGTATGTATACATACATACATTCATACATACATACATACATACATACACATTGTTTTTATATGGATTTAAATGTAAAATATTACCAAATATTTTAATTTCACTTAATTTCAAAGTATTTATCCACCAATTCATGACCTTAGCTGTGATAGATACATTTAAATGCTATAATTTCAAATTGTCTATTTCAAAATCTTTAATAACATTTTATTTAGAAAATGACACTAAAGTAGTTGTCAGAAAAGTCTGAAAACAGGAAACACATAAATCTTGACCCAAATAAAAAGAATAGTTTGAAAAAAACCTTTGTTTGAAACATTCTAAAAATTGATATATGTAGAATGTCATTTCAAATCTCCTGCTCAGTCCCCATTTTGCTTTGTCTAAGTCCAAATATTTAGACATTTCATATGTATCACTTGGGTGTAGAATTCTTTCTAGCAAGCTTTGCTTTGATTAAAGTTTCACGTAAAAATAAACTGGAAAAAGATATTTCCATAGTCTGTAATGTGTTAATAGGATAGAATTTAGCTTATTCTGAACTAAAAAATAATTGTTTAAAATGAGCATGATAGAATATTCCTGTGTTCCAGGGACGTTTTTATTGTTATGAATACATTTTTATGCTCCAAAGACACCTAACAAAACCTGTGACAGATTTATTAACTTTAGTAAAAGATGCTAAATTCTAGACAATAAGGTTAAATTTTTGAATTTGGTGTAGAAAGTAAGTTTCCTATGAAATGATTCATAAGATGAGTTCTGAGTGATAGAAAAGATCAGTGCACATAATCTTGGGAGGGAGAGAATACATTTGTATTCAGGAGAAGCCTTTTTAAGAACGAGAGAAAGACTAAGCTCAAACTCATTATATTTGGATTTCAAAAAGCATAAATTGTTTTCTGTCCTCCCAAGAAAATAATTATGTGAAGTTTTGGCTGTATCTGTAGGGGCTGTAATAACTAAATCCTTTTAAATTGAGTTCACTAAATGATATTGATTATGCATATCATAATGGTACAGGCTTTAGAGAGAGGATAGAGTGACAGGCCTTGCCGTCCTGGTGGTTGCCATGCGCGCACACACATCTATGTTCTTGTCTATGAAGGTATTGCTACCGTATTGAAGGGGTTGTAATTTAAAAAAAATAGAAAAACATGCAAAAACAAACAACAATAAAATGCATAGGTTTTGCTTTAAAATAAAAGATGCTGGAATAACATTTTTAGGAGTAGCAGATGAAAGGACGAGAAAATGGAAGATTGATACTTTAGTGTAATAAGTATAAGAGAACTTCAATTGAATCAAAGAAGTAAAAAGCCTTTAGATTTATTTGCAAGGCCAGAGAAAATGATAAACATAAAGGATCTTGGCTTCTATCAGTTTGATATGGAACACAATGTGGTAGGATAGTAAAGGCTTTTTTAAAAAACAGAAATTAGATTACTATCCCAAAAACCCATTTTGGTAAGAGTGATAACATCCTTTGCTATAAACCGTCAATGTTTATATTCAAGAATGGTAACTTTGTTTAAAACTGTAGTTAAAACTTGTTAACATCTGCTTAATTTTATGGGCTTCGAAATATTAGATTTAAAAAGTCGATTTGTATGATACAATATTTTATTGAAAGACTGGTTTCCCTTGTAGAAATACTTGAGCTATTTCTAGGTAATTAAATCTTGTCACTGTCATCTTCTGATGAAAAAGGGTGGTTGGAATGAGTGCATTCTGAGTTTCTGATAGAAGTTTAAATCATTCTGAGCGCAAAGGTGCAAATGAACTGCAGAAGAGGGCCATACAGCGATGTTGGGGAGAGGATGTTCAGCAGTTTGAAGTGTTTTCTAATACATAGATGACTCCTGTAGTAGAACTATATGGGCTTGTAAGACCATGTAATCATCGAGCCTCAGTCTCTTGAGGGCCTCTGTAAGTGTAAAGGCACAATAGATTACCTCATCATTCTAACAGGCAGAAGGGAAATTGCTTATTCTCCAAGTGCAGAGCAAGCATTAGTTAAAGTGCTCTTCATACAAGAGATGCAGGCATTGTATTCCTGGGTACTTGATTTAAGTCAATAACTTTTTTAAAAAGCAAAATTCAAAAAAATGCATTAGATGATAATGGGTTTTTATTGGTTTCACTTTTTATAGTCTTTATGATGGATTGTGAATCATGCATGGAGACATGGAATTTGTACTCAGTACGCTTTAATGTAGATATGAAAATCATATTTGCAAAGCACATTTTTCTGTTTATATTAAATGAAAACAATAGATATTAAGGCACATATATGGTGATTCCTTTTTATGGAAAAGATGTTGTTTTCGAGTGTTTGGTTCACGTGGTTTCCTTTTGGCCATCTCTCTACAAAGTAAAACTTCTTCTATTAAGGTGTCCTGGAGCTTAATGGTGTCAATAAATGCTACTTTCATTCACATCAATAGCTCTGTCACTGAAACCATGACTTCAAGTATGATTTTCCCATACAGACTTAATGGCTAAGGTGTAGATTAATTTCTTTAATTGTCTTTTATTTTATATAATCCTTTGTAAGGGGTATCTCCAGGCACCTTACGTTATGCTCAGAATTGAATCCATTGTTGTCCTGGAATACACTTCTCCAGTGTCCCTATCTTTGTGAATAGCTTGATTCAGGTTTAACCCAGAAACAAAAGGATTGTCTTTTCCCCTTCCTCATCACCTGTCACTATGGTCTATAGATAATTTCTCCTGAAATCCTTTCCTGCCCCCCATGTCCACACTACATTTTTCACTCAGCTAGCTTGTCTATACTAGCTTGCTACCTTATTTTTTTTTAAAGGTTTATTTATTCATGCATACAAGCTGGGGTACAGGCCAGAGGCATGGGGTGGCGAGAGGGTTCACCAGAGACAGAGTGGGTAGCAGAACAGGCAGATAAGAAATACACTGCTGAGGGGAACAGGGGGCGAGGCAAGAGAGGTCTGCCGCACCATGTGGGATTCTCCCTGGCTGGGCGTCGAACTCACATCGCGCGCTGCCAACAGCTCCACAGCGCAGCACTCAACTGCTGCGCCACCAGGGAGGCCCCCTTTCTACCTTATTTTTGCCATTCCTACCCAATTTACTTCCAACCCACTTTCAGTCTTATTCCATACTGATTTCTGAGTGAAGTCTCAACTTCATGTTCTCTTAGAAAGGATTTAGAATTCATTCATTCCTCATAAACAATGATCTATACTTCAGTTT
Organism: Scalopus aquaticus; assembly: GCA_004024925.1. Classification (NCBI taxonomy): domain Eukaryota; kingdom Metazoa; phylum Chordata; class Mammalia; order Eulipotyphla; family Talpidae; genus Scalopus; species Scalopus aquaticus. The sequence continues at coordinate 3,776 of PVIJ01003517.1, forward strand.
TCCAGTAGTGACTCAAAAAAAAAAAAAAGCAACACCTACAGTTCAGGTTCTCAGATTTATTTTTTTGCTTGATTGTTTTGTGTTCACTCTGAAGAGGTGCGTGATATTTAAGCCAATGGATTGCTCCTCTTGATTATGGCCAACTAATACATCATGTTTCACTGTGTCTGACCTTCCTATCTTTGTCACCAGGCAACTCTGTCCTAAAACAGATTGACACAAACCTGTAAGTACCGAGGAGTGTGTGTCTCAGGGACAGGATCACTCTTGTCCGCAGGAGCCTTGTTATGGTTTTTCTTTAACTGTATCTCCTTAGTCAGCTCCAGTACTTTTGATCCTTCTTTCTGAATTCCACAGTCCAGACTTACATGTAGACACTAAATCCCTATGTATTTAGGCAGTCTCAGAGGAAAGGCAAGAGATTTCCCATATCTAATTTGGTCTGTTCTCAGCTGAAGTTTTTCTGAGCTTTAACTGAATAGTGTGTGCGTAATTCTCTCTGTATATGGTGTCTAGTAAGTATAATAGGTCTTAGGTAATTTAGTTTCTTTTACCAGAACTTTGGTGTGTCTATGCTGTACTCAAAGTAGCATTTTGCAATGCAGTTTGATTCCAGGAGCACTTAGAGTATCTCGTTATAAAAAATGGTCATTTTACAAAAATTAAACAGCACATTAAATTTATCATTAGAGTTTATTTTTTGAGTTTCACCTCTTATTATAAAGTAAATGATTTGGGAAGGTTAACACGCTATTTTCTCCATGAGATGCGTAACAAGAAAATGAAGTTGTGCTGTTGGACACTAACTTAGGGCTGAGGTGAGAATCCAGTTTCCTTGAGGGAGGAATTCTAGGTTTTAATCACTTGTCCTAGAATTTTTGTAGCTTGATCAAATTATTTTTTATAATTTTAATTTTAGTCAAATTTTTAATGAAAAGAGGCTTTGTGAAATGATATTGATGGAAGAAATTGTGTTATCTTCTTTAGGTAATTACTGTAAACTTCCTAGTTTATATTTACAAATCATGCAATAGTGCCAAAAAATAAAATCATAACTTTACAACTACCAAATTCCAATGAAGAGCCTCATGTTGTGAGAACTTTGAAATTATGTGGTAGACCGAAAGGGAATGCTACTTAATTATACAATAAATATGGAGAATTACATCCTAATTCCTGTATATAAATGTTACTGTTCAAATAAAAGAAAATAACTTACAAGACTAAAATAATAGGCTAATAAGTAAAAGCTTTTGTCTGTAAGACATCTAAGGAGATGTGCACACGACAATGTGTTAATTTGCTAAGTAAAGGACTAGACTAGAAGTCATGTTCACTGATTTCTTTTCATTCAGAGGCTTGTTTAACACCCCCTGAATGTTATCTAGGATCCTTACTGTATTTATGTTCATTTTTTAGTTGAAAAGAGTAATAGGAGCACAGGAGATTAAATAGTTTTAGGTGGCATCTCTTGCCAGTAATAGAGACCCTTAGCTACCACAGTTACTAATCATTAATTTGGTTTTGATAATACTAGCAACAACAACAAAAAAAAAAAGTTAGGATGGCCATAGAATAAAACATAATTTTTATCTTTCTTCCTATCCTTACAATACTTCTTAATCAAAATCTTTGGTTCCTCCAAAGAAAATATTTAAACATAATTATCATTTTATTGAACATAACATTGCAATCCTTCAATTAATAAACATGACTTTAGATCCTGGTGTCTTCTAATCCCCCTTGCATTATTCTTATTTTCTTTCATAATGAAGTAGATTTTTTTCTGAGTTCCTCCTACATGCTCCACAATCTGCAGATTTCATTAAAGTGTAACAGCTGTGTTCTGGACATTAGCCAGGTGCTCAATCTACAGGAGACTAAAGAGATGGGGAGCAAGGCCAGAAATCTCAGCAACAGGGTGGTTAGAGAATTGACAAGGACAAGGACCTTTTAATATTTGTGCCAAATTAACTAGGAATAAGGCTCAGCTCCTCATCAGGGGCCTTGCGAGCCTTGGGACCCTGTGCTCTTGCAATCCTCAGTGGCAGGTGGATTCTGATGCCTGACACGCGATTAGAGATATTAGATGTGGTCTTCCTAGCTCTCTGTACCTTATTAATCTTTCATTTATACTGGGATTAAATGAGATTCTGTTATCCAAATCCACTGAAAAAATTCATTCATTTTAATATTTATGCACACTCTCTAGTCCGTAAAGTGGATTCCTTTTGTCTGTCCCCTTAATTGGATCAGTGGGTTTCTGCGTATTAACATTTTTCTTTTGAGAGACTAAAGGTGATGAATAAAACTAGTGACATCTGGCTCAGCTCATCTTTTTGATGCAACTCTGACTCCTTTCTATAATATAGGATGAAATGAGTATTTGCTATAAACACAAAATAAGTTTAGAATCACACAGTAATTGAGTTATTTTTTTTTAAAAAGCAGCATTCTGTGAATATCCTAATAGTCTGTGAGTGGCAAGCAGTTGGGAGAGAGCACTAAAAAAGTAGTTTTGAAAACCTTATTCAGATACCAAAATATTGTGTTAGGGTTTCTAGGCCTAAAATGAAAATGTATCTAACCCGAGGGGTGTCAAAATGCAACCTGAAATATTGATAGGATTTAATGTCATTCAGTAATACTTGTTTAAAAGCATGTCAGCTTTTACTTTGAGTAAGTATTGTTAGTCCCAATGAATAGCATCAGCAAACACTATCACCTTTCACAGTCGTGGTGTGCTTGTAGTTGTACTTGAGTGAGGCCTCTAAACCCAGGCACTATGCCCTATTGAGCCAGGGGGTTAGCTCTTTGTAGTAGAGCTGTCCTGGCACTGTAGGATGGTTAAAAGTATCCCTTGTCTATACGCACTAAAAGCCAATAATCCAATCAGTCATGATGTTCAAAAAAGTCCCTGAATTGAAGAACATTGTGCTATAAAGAACACTGTAGTACAAATTTTATGTAATCAGCACTGCATGAGTAGAGAAAGCTTAGCAATAAATAACTCACAAAGAGTACAAATTTAGATTCCTACACACACTTAAGTTCTGTCTCTACAATTCTCATTGTAATTTTTGGAAAATTGCATTCCCTATCCAGATTTTATTTTTTGTCATCTAATAAATTAAATATTATTAATAGTACCTTACTCAAAGTGACATTATAAACGTTAAATGCAATAATGCATAGAAAAATATTAACACACTTGCTGGCACACAGCAAGTGCTTAATAAATATTACTGAGTATATTTATTATTTCTAGTGCCATTAGTTTAAATAATATAGGCTCATTTTATCTCAATTTAGGCTATGATTATCAAATGGTAAAGTAGTTCAAAGTAAATAGCATAGTAAACATTCTTGCCAGTTCTCTTATTTATTTGTATCATGTTTGGTATTATTAAAAATATTTGTTAGTATATATTCCCTTCCACAGATTTAATATCTACAGGTCTTATCAAGAGCTGTCCAAGCTATTTTATGTTTTATGAAAAGTATTTTCAGGACAAACTCATCAAAGTTATTTTATAGTTTATGCCAATCATTTTTTTTTTCCCTAGCATGTATTTGCTACATTTGAAAGCTATAAATGAGACTTGTCGGTGTTATAAATTACCTTAGGCTTTTTCAGTTAGTCTTACAGCACCTTCTGTGCTTGAGGTGAGGCCCTGAACCTTAAGTAAGTCAATAAAATGTATTCAGCCTTAAAAGGGAGCAACAGTGTAATACTTTATGGGTTGAAGTTTGCAAAAGAAAATTGGATTCAGAACTTGTCAGTGATTCTGTATTCCATGTCACAAACAAGTTATGGATATGTCACGTAATTTAGAATTAGCAGCAAATAGAATGTGCTGCTTTCGTGCTGTTACAAATTAGATTTTCTTTCTTCCCTTGAGAAGCCAGATTGAACAATAGAATACTCTAAAAAGAGACACTCTGAACACCAACGCCACATTTTTTTTAAAACCAAGTATAGTGAGAATAGAGATGTCTGCCTGGCGTTCTGAATCAATTATCAGTGAAATCCCGTTATACCATTCAGAGCAGAGGCCCTGAAGTCAAGGTTTGCTTTCCAGCATTCACTGCTTTTAATAGGCTTAACCTTGGACTTCTATGAAAGACTTAGTTTTGCAAAGTCTAATTTTCTAGGGAAGATAATGATAATTTCTTAATAATTGACAGAAAATGACTACTAATTTTTCTCTTAAAGTGTCTAGAAGATACTTAGCTAAGTTTGTTAGCAACTGACAGTAGACTCCAGGCTAAAATATCATTGACCAGTTAGTCTTCTACAGGGAAAATAGGTCACTCATGTGCTTTTCACAACTCCATTTAAACAAAAAATTAGAAGTTTGTGTGAATGCAAAACTTCACAGTTTGGTGGGGGGGGGGTGTGTGTGTGGGAAATGATAGTATCAGTGAATATAATAAACAATATATTAAATAATGCAATACACATACTATGTAAAGTTGAGAATATGAAGTACAATTTAATTTTAAATACTGCTCCTAAACAAGTCATAGAAAACTGTTAGCTTTCCAAATAAAAAAATACAGCTGCTTTGGTGGTCAAGAAATATTTCAAGTTCTCTAAATATTTCAGGTACTCTAAAAAGAGACACTCTGAACACCAAGGCCACATTTTTTTTAAAACCAAGTATAGGGAGAATAGAGATGTCTACCTGGCAGACATCTTGAAAGTTGAAAAAGACAACTTGTTTTGGAATTCTTATATGAAATGTTACTTGGTTACTAATTTATATCAGTATTTCTGCAGTTAAATCCTTTTATTTTTGATTACTTGCTCTGGCTATTCAAGTGAATGTTGTCCCTTAAATAAAAATAATTGCACTTTAAAAAGTGTAATATATAAATACAAATAGAAATTTATAATCTGGGGAATTTAAGTGCATAAGAATGCCATAATTATTTGTTTGTATGTCTTTGCAAATGAACAATACAGTTTCATCATCCAGAGTCATATATTTTTTTCTTTTTATTATTTTTTATATCTTTTACATTTTGTATTCCCCTTGGGTAACCCACCAGTGATTCACCTGTGCACCATCACCATAGTCTCTTGTGTTCTTTTCTCCCCCTTTTTGAGCCCTAATCCTTCCCCTCCATTGCTAAATGTCACTTTCTTATTTGGTTCCCCTATATTCCTGTTATAAGTGAAACCATTTGATATTTTTCTCTTTCTTTCTGGCTTATTTCACTGAGTATGATCCCCTCTAGCTTCATCCATGTTGCTGCAAATTGCATGTGTTTATCTTCTTTGAATGCTGAATAGTATTCCATTGGATTTATTTACCACATCTTCTTAATCCAATCATCTATTTTTAGGCATCTTGGTTGTTTCCATACCTTAGCTATTGTAAATAGTGCCGCAGTAAACATACAAGTGCATGCATCCTTTTGGATTAGTGTTTTTGTGTCCTCTGGGGAGATTCCCAAAAGTGGTATTGCTTGGTTGTATGGGAGCTCCATTTTTAGCAGTTTGAGGAATCACCATACAGCTTTCCATAGAGGCTGGACCAATTTGCATTCCCACCAGCAGTGTAGCAGAGTTCCTTTTTCTCCAAATCCTTGCCAGCATTTGTTGTTGCCTGTACTTTTAATGTGCACCATTGTCACAGGTGTGAGGTGGTATCTCATTGTGATTTTGATTTGCATTTCCCTGATTATGAGTGATTTTGAACACTTTTGCATGTACCTGTTGGCCATTTGCTTTTCTTCTTTGGAAAAGTGTCTTTGTAGCTCTTCTGCCATTTTTTGATTGGGTTGTTGGCTTTGTTTCTATTGAGTTGTGTGAGCTCCTTGTAGATTTTTGTTATCAGTCCTTTATCGGATGTATTGTGTGCAGAGATCTTTTCCCAGTCGGTAGGGTGTCATTGGTTTTGGTTAATGTCTCTTTTGCTGTACAGAAGCTTTTTTATTTGATGTAATCCCAGCTGTTTATCTTGTCCTTCACTTCCTTCACTTTGAGGGATGTGTCTTTAAAGATTTTGCTGAGATGTACGTTGTGTAGAGTTTTGCCTACATTTTCTTCTATAAATTTTATGGTTTCAGGTCTTACATCCAGGTCTTTTATCCATGTTGAGTTGGCTTTTGTGAAGGGCGTGAGGTAGTAGTCTAGCTTCAATTTTTTGCATGTGGCTGTCCAGTTTTCCCAACACCATTTCTTGAATAGACGGTCCTTGTTCCACTGCATTCTCTTTGCTCCTTTGCCAAAGATTAGTTGTTCTTAGATAAGTGGCTTTATTTCTGGGTATTCTTTTCGGTTCCATTGGTCTTTGTGTCTGTTTTTGTTCCAGTACCATACTGTTGTAATTATTACGGCTTTGTAGTATAGTTTGAAATCAGGGCATGAAATCCCTCCGTTTTCTTTCTTTTTAGTTAGGAGGGCTTTAGCTATGCGGGGTTTTTTGTGGTTCCATATGAATTTCATCAGTATTTGAAGAATGTCATTGAGATTTTTATCGGATTAGCGTTGAATCTGTAAATTGCTTTTGGTAGGATGGCCATTTTGATAATGTTAATCCTTCCAAACCATGAGCAGGGGATGTCTTTCCATTTTCTTGTGCCTTCTATTTCTTTCAACAGTGTTTTATAGTTTTCGTTGTATAAGTCCTTTATGTCTTTTGTTAGATAATTGATTTTTTTGGTTTCAGTTATGAAGGGGATGAATCTCTTAATTTCTCGTCTTCAGACTAGGTGTTTGCATATAGGAAGGCTACTGATTTTTGTGCGTTGATTTTGTATCCTGCTACTTTACTGAACTGGTCTATGATTTTGAGTAGTTTTTCTATGGAGTTTTTAGGATTTTCTATTTATATTATCATATCATCTGTGAATAGTGACAGTTTAATTTCTTCTTTCCCTATTTGGATCCCTTGAATGTCTTTCTCTTGTCGTATTTCTCTGGCTAGCTCTTCCAGTATTATATTGAAGAATAGTGGTGAGAGTGGACATCCTTGCCTTATTCCTGATCTTAGTGGAAAGGCTTTCAGCTTCTCACCGCTGAAGATAATATTTGCTGTGGGTTTGTCATATATGGTTTTTATTATGTTGAAATATGTTACTTCTATCCCAAGGATTTCAAGGGCCTTTATCATAAATGGATGTTGCACTTTGCCAAATGCTTTCTCAGCATCTATTGATATGATCATATTTTTTTTATTTTTCTTTTTGTTGTTGGATTACATTAATTGATTTTTGGATGTTGAACCATCCTTGTGTCCCTGGAATAAATTCCACTTGGTCGTGGTGTATTATCTTTTGGATGCATTGTTAGATCCTGTTGGCTAAGATTTTGTTAAATATTTTTGCATCAGTATTCATTAGAGAGATTGGTCTGTAGTTTTCTTTTTCGTGTTGTCTTTGGTTTTGATATTAGTGTAATGTTTGCTTCATAGAATGTGTTTCGTAGTACTCCTTCCTTCTCAACTCTTTGAAAGAGTTTGTGTAATACAGGGACTATTTCGTTTTTGAACGTTTGGTAGAATTCGTTTATGAAACCATCTTGTCCTGGGCTTTTGTTTTGGGGGAGTGTTTTGATTACTTCTTCGATTTCGCTGCTTGTAATCGGTCTGTTTAGGTGTTCTATATCTTTTTTATCTAGTTTTGGGTGATATAGTTCTAGGAATTTGTCCATTTCCTCTAGATTGTTGAACTTGTTTCTGTATAGCTGTTCATAGTAGTCTCTGATAATTCTTTTGATTTCTGCTGTGTCCGTTGTAATTTCTCCGCTTTCATTTATGATCCATTTATTCATGTTTTCTCCCTTTTTTTCTTTGTAAGCCTGGCTAGTGGTTTGTCTGTTTTATTTATTTTTTTAAAGAACCAGCTTTTGGTTTCGTTCATTTTTTGGATTGTTTTTTTGGTTTCCATTTCGTTTATTTCTGCGATTTCTATTATTTCCTTTCTTAAACTGGCTTTTGTTTTTTTCTGTTGTTCATTTTCTAGTTCTTTGAGATGTGAGATTAGATTGTTTCTTTGAGTTGTTTCTTGTTTCTTGATGTGAGCCTGTATTGCTATATATTTTCCTCTATTACTGCTTTTGCTGTGTCCTAAACATTCATTTCTAGATATTTTTTTAATTTCTTCTTTGATCTCTTCATTGATCCAGTGGTCTTCCATCCAGTAATGTGGTTTTCAGTCTCCATGAGGTAATAGGGTTCCTTTTTTTTTTTCTTTTCAAGGTTAACTTCTAGTTTGACTCCTTTATGATCAGAGAAGAAGGCTGGTATGATTTTGATCTTAGTGTATCCGTTGAGGTTTGTTTTGTGACCTAATAAGTGATCAATCCTAGAGTATGTTCCATGTGCACTTGAGAAAAATGTGTATTCAGTTTTGGGGGGATGTAGTCCCCTATAGATATCTGTTAGTCCCATGTGGTCTAGGTCGTTATTTAGAGCTTTAGTGTCCTTATTTATTTTTTGTCTTGTTGATCTGTCCAGTGGTGAGAGTGGGGTGTTGAAGTCTCCTACTATGTATGTATTGTCTTTAATGTCTGTTTTCAGGTATGATAATAATTGTCTGATATATTTTGGTGCTCCTTCATTTGGGAAGTATATGTTGATGAGTGTTATATCCTCCTGTTTGATTGTCCCCTTTATCATGATGTAGTGATCAGCTTTGTCTCTTTTTTCTTCTTAAGTTTGAAGTCTATTTTATCTGATATAAGTATAGCTGTTTCTGCCTTCTTGTTTGGTCAATTTGCTTGTAGGATTGTTTTCCAGCCTTTGACTATTAATCTCTGTTTATCTTTTCCAATTAAATGTGTTTCCTGTAGACAGCAGAAGTTTGGGTTCTGTTTTTGGATCCATCCTGCTATTCTGTGTCTTTTTATTGGTGTGTTTAGTCCATTTAGAGTTAATATTGATAAACTGTCATCCATATTTGTTTTTTTGTTTACCTTTTTTTGATTCTAATCCTTACGTTGTTTTGTATCTCCTGTTCATTCCTCTGTTGGTTTTGGCTTCAGGGCTTCTTGTAATATTCTTTGGAGTGGGGGTTTGGTTGTAGTTTATTTCTAGAGATTGTGTTTGTCAGAGAAAGTCCATATTATTTCTTCGTAGAGGAAGGAGAGCTTTGCAGGGTGAAGAATTCTTGGTTGACATTTGTTGGCATGTAGTTTGTTAAATATGTCACTCCATTCCCTTCTTGCCTGTAGTGTTTCTTCAGAGAAGTGTGATGTCAGCCTGATTGGCTTTCCTTTATAGGTTATTTGTTTCTTTGTCCTCGTCATTTTCAATATATTTTCCTTGTCTTGAGTTCTCGATAGTTTTACTATTATATGTCTTGCTGTTTTTTTTTTTTATTATAATAATTTGGGGATCTTCTGGCTTCCTGTACGTCAATTTTTATTCCCTTTTTCATGTTTGGGAAGTTCTCTTCAGTTATCTCCTTGAAAAGTTTCTCTGTTCCTTGGTCTCTCTCCTCTGCTTCTGGGATTCCTATGACTTGATGTTTCCTTTTTCCATGGTGTCAGATAGTTCTCGAAGTGTTTCCTCGTTCTTTACCCTTTGTTTTTCTCTTTCCTTTTATGTCTTGGTTCTTTCAATATCTTTATCTTCAAGAGTGCTTATTCTTCCCTCTATTTCTTGTATTCTAGCTTCCTGACTTTTCCTAGATTTCTCAAGCTCCTCTACTAATGTTAGTAAATCCTCCATTTCCTTCAATTTCTTCTTTATGGATTCGTTCTCATTCTTCAGTTCTTCATTTACATTCCTCAGTTCTTTGTTTAATGTTTCTTTCCTTCTCTACCTTTTCATTTAATTCTATCATTTTGTTGTTGTTGTTATGGCTATTTTGAATTCTTTATTTGTTAGGCAGATGTAATCTTCTATGTACATATTATTTGGTTCTGGAGAAGGATTTTCTTTCTGTGGTCTACTGTTTTCAGAGTCATTTGTGACTTTTTTTCCTTCCTGTTGTCTGCCTTCTGCTTTGTTCTGATTGTAGTGTTCCCTGTGCCACTAGTGCCGGCAGGCATGACTCCTGGTTTCATGTGCTGAGGAAGGTTTAGGTTTCCTAGCGTCTGAGCTGCTGTGGCTGTGGATGGTTGTCATCCGGATCTTCTTTTTCCTCTGTTGAACTTCTGTGTCCCTCATGGCATGTCTCCAACGTGATTTCAGGTCCACATGGATTTAAGGGAGAAGAAGGGGTGATGTGTAAAAAGGGAGGTCTTGAGTAGGTTTAGAAGATGAGAGGAGCAAAAGGGGGTTGGGTAGTGGGAGGGGAAGGTGGTGGGAATCCAGTGGGCAAGGAAAGAGAAAAGAAGAAAGGAAAAAACAAACAAACAAACAAAAAAAGAGCAACAACAAAACAAAGACATAACAAACAAAAGAAAGCTGAAAAAATACAAGAAAAAAGGGAAAGAAAAAGAAGACAGAAAAAAAGGGAGTAATGATGATAGTGTGTGTGGGGGGAGGGATTGAGAGAACCAAGATAGTGGAGAGTGAGACTGATAGATAGTAAACAGCCAGTCAGTCAGGGAGCAAATAAATATATGAGCAGATCGTGCAGGGGAGGGGAACTTCTCCAGATTTTTGTGGTTCCTACTGTGATAGCAAATGTAAGTTTAGTTGAGGAGGACTTGCTGGAGAGATTCTTGTGAAACAAAATGAGTCCTGTTGCGACTTTAATACAACATATAGGGGAAGAGCTAGAAAAGAGATGAAGAAGAGTTGAAGGGAAAAACAGAGACAAAGCTGTGGGTTGAAGATTAAAAAAAATTAAAAATTATGGCAGGGCGTTTGTTCATGGCTTCTAGCATGGGGGCAGAGCTCCGCACCCTCCCTGTGCACTGGCCTGCCTAGTCACTGCTCTGAGCCAGGAGGTTGCTTCTAGCTTCTAGCAGGAATGGAATCCCTCCCTGCCAGCCAACCTGTGTCACTGTTCTGAGCCACGGAGGGCGGAGCGAGAACTCCTCTTCTAGCGTGAGGGAGGGGATTGCTGCTACTCCCAGCCCCAGATGGCAGGGTGTCTGTACGCAGCTTCTAGATTTGGGGTGGGGCTCCACTCCCTCCCTCTGAGCATGCTGGGTTGCTCCTCCGAATCCCAGGATGGTGGGTGTCTGCATCCGGCTTCTGCCTGTGGCTTCTAGCTTGGGGTGGGGGGGGGGTGTTCTGCTCCCTCCCTGTGCACTGGCAGACCTGGTTGCTGCTCTGAATCCCGGAGGTCTGAGCCACTCCTCACTGCTTCCAGAGCGCTGGGGATAGGGGTCGGATCCCTACTTTCACTCGTGTGGCGTACTTCCCTGCTGATCAGGGCACGGGGTCACACTTTCTGTGTGCGTGTGGGACTGGCCACTCTGCCAGCCTGTTTGTGGCTGTGGGGCCCACAGTCGCCCCTTTTCTGGGTGTGTGGGAGGGTACGAATGGTGGTGTTTCTGTTTCAGGTCCACCAGGGTTGTGGTCTCCCAACGCCTATGATGGGGGCTTCCGCCCAGAACTGCTCTGCTCTAAAATCCCCGGAATCAACTTTGGTTTTAGGTCAATTAGAGCTTCTCCTACTGCTTTTGGTTGGGCTGATGCTCCTGGTCTGTCAGCTGATAATGGGTTATCTGGCTCTGTTCATCTTTGGTGTCTGTTTGTTGTGTGTTCACTGAGACGTGGAGTCCAGCATCTTTACTCTGCTGCCATCTTTTTCTCTGCTCCAGAGTAATATTTACTGAAAATAAGTAATTTTCCAAGGAATTTGGTCTTTTTAAATTTTTTCCACCTTGCAGAGACCATGTTTTATACCTATTTAATGTATTATGGAATCAGGAAAATAGGAGAGACTAAAAATCCTTGCTGGGCACAGAGGAAGGCGCCAGCATAGTCACATAAACTCTCTGTGGTATAGAACTAAAGATCTCTGAGTAATAGCCTTTAACTATTTTAATGCACTTGCTTTTTTACTCAGTGGCAGCCTGAACAGTTATTTTAAAACAAGTTGTTAATAAATGCTGGTTGCACTTTATAACATGAGTGAGAGAAAGGAAATATATACATGTGTGTAAATATAATGAAAGTAGTTCACGAAGTAACCGGATGCAGGAAATGATATAAATTTGTTTTAGCACAGCTGATACTCTGCATTAGTTTTATTCTACCAAAGTTCTGCAGATTACCCAGCTATTTCACTATTGTTTCTTTC
>PVIJ01003517.1:16031-31212 GCA_004024925.1 Scalopus aquaticus
CGGCGAGAGGGTTCACCAGAAACAGAGTGGGAAGCAGCACAGGCAGATCAGAAACACACTGCTGAGGGGAGCAGCGGGCGAGGCAGGAGAGGTCTGCCACGCCATGTGGGATTCTCCCCGGCCGGGCGTCGAACTCGCGTCGCCGCTGCCGACAGCTCCACAGCGCAGCGCTTAACCGCTGCGCCACCGGGGAGGCCCTCTTTCTTTTTTTTTTAAAGATTTATTTTTTATTTATACATACAAGCTGGGGTACAGGCCAGAGGCATGGGGTGGCGAGAGGGTTCACCAGAGCCAGAGCGGGGAGAAGAACAGGCAGATCAGAAATACACTGCTGAGGGGAGCAGCAGGCGAGGCAGGAGAGGTCTGCCGCGCCATATTTCACTATTGTTTCAAAGTCTGAGTTTTGCTAATAGGATAGAAATGGAGACATTTTGGCCACCTTAGTAATTTTATGGAGCTATTTAACTTTAAAAAGTTTAGGAAGATACAAATCTGCTTATTTCCGATACCAAATAACATACGTTTTAGCCAAATATAATTCATAATGTAGGCTTAAAAAACGTATCCTAAAATCAGAGAATCTTGAATACTTACACTTGTTTGTTTGCTTTGACGCTTCATGTATTTCATACTTTTAGCACTTTGTGTGCTGGTGCCCTTTAAATTTACCAGCCCTTGGGGCCGGCCATTTTCTGTGCCACCACATGAATGGTATAAGCATTCAATAAAACACACACAGCTCCTGAACTACTGGATATTTAAAAAACTGTAATATCTCTCATAAAACATTACACTTTCACCAAAACAATGTGTAAAGCTTCTAGACTGAGTACGATCAAAGAAATAACTCCTAATAGTTCCAAATAAATCCACCGTGGCGTGAAAAACCAGAGACTAGATGAACACGTATTAATATGTGAGCGGCCACCTGATACTGGTGACAAAAACACGTACTAATATGTGAGCGGACCACAGAGTGTTAAGTGTTGTCATGTAATTTGAGAAAAATTATTTCCTAGTGCAGTGATATATTTTCCTTTTAAGGTCTGCTATTTTAAGCAATTTGAATGATATAATGTAATGAATTAGTTTGCTCTAAAATTCTGTTTAAGGACTGGTGATTCATACCCTGTAGTACAAGTCTCTTGAAACAGAATTGTTGGGTTAAAGACTATGCATTTTGAAAGAAAGTTACAACCAAACTGTCATTTCAAGAAGATACACTAGTCTTGAACTCCTATCATGGCTCCTTTGAATTGTTTAAGCAGATGTCTTCCTTTGGACATTTAAATAAAGATTGTGACTAATAAAACAATATTTGCGCCCCATAACCTTTTATAACTATACTCACTCTTGCTCTACATTGTCATTATTTTATAAATCATGTACATGTGGTAAGTATACCATAACATTTCCTTTATTCTGACTAAATTTAAGTCGGGTCAGATGTCTATTCTGCAATTTTTAAGTATACTTTAATTATTTGCAAATAAATGAATTTTGAACATTTTGAAATCTGCTTAGTAATGTATCATGTGAAAGAGATTTTTCAAATTTTGAACTGTAACTATTAAAACCTAGTACCATGATGATAGATTTCAAATTTGACTTTCTATACCAGTGTATAAAATAAAATTGACTTTCAGCATATCAAAGCCTAATACAAGTTGTTGAACTATCAAATAAGACTAAGAAAAAATTAGCATCCTTGAAAACGAATAAAACTTTAATAAAAATAATTAGATATCAGTTATTGCTTGATAAAGAGTGAAGGAAATTGGAAAGATAGTTAGGATAGATTGGGGATTAATAAACTATCTGGATCATAAATAAACATGAATATTTGTTCAGTAGCGTATTACTGTAAAATTCATGAATGATTAAAGAAAAGCAAGATATTCTTTTTCTCTGATGCTTTGTATATTACTATAAATATTCATGAATAGTGAGTATTAGTTTAGGTTATCTATGTGAATATAAATTTTCATATAACTGGCCACTTAGTGTTCATTGGATCATGCTTTTGAATATGAATTCACTAGTGTCTCAGATGCACTATGGATCTGACCCAGCTCATGAATATTCACACACACACAACTGATCTTTCTGAAAGTAATCATGTCCATAAAGATGGAAATCTTGTTAGCTTTCAATTGAGAAATGCATTAGGATGCTGGTCCCAGAACAATTTCTCAATCCTCTTGTTTTCACCTTTTTTTTTTTTTTTTTGGTAAATGATAAAATTTAATATACGTATATATGCTGTGCATCTTTCTTGATAGACTCCATGTTCTTTTACCTTTTAAGAAATCTTCTGTTTGATTTACCGTGATTGTATTTGTTTCCTTTGTTTTCTATGGTCACAGAAAAAGAAGTTAAACAGTATCTTCAGTCCTTATCAAGCATATTTCCACAATTTAGACTTGGTGGTAGTTTCTAATGCAGAGTGACCCAATTTGCTAATCTGGTGGTGGTGCAGTACATAGTTTATGTACAGAGATTCCTTTTCCTTCCTCCAAAAATAAAGTGATAGGAGATAATCTGTTATCTTTTTGTGTAAAGGGAAAATAATATCCTAAGTTAATTAAAATTTTAATGTTTTTTACATAGGATACTATGATCATGGAGGTCCATAATTATAAGTTTGTATTATTTAACCTGTGATAAAACTCACATTGTAATTGCTTCTCTTTCATCTTAATGAATAATATTTCATTATATGAATGTCTGTCCAAGATCAATCAGTAGTTATAAATAGTATCAAAATCAACAACCTGGGCCTTATTAGCATCCTGCTGTAATTAATTAATGAACTAGAAAAAGTATATATTGCTCTAAAGGACCATAATAAAATATCCACTACATTCCATGTATTTTTTTTCCTTTTATGTAAACACAATTGATACATTATGAGCAATGACAAACTTTTTATTATTCTTACTTTTTTATTTTGGTAACAGACCAAATTAGGTTAGTCTGCTGTCAGGAGGTGTGGTCATCACACCGGCCCTCTCATGCCCTGTAGGTTTCCTTAGTGCCACCCCAAGTGGAGGAATACTCCTCACCCTTTCTTAACTGGATACCCCAGTTTCTCAATAGGAAGCAGTTTGCCTCCCCCTAAGTGTCATCCAACAATACCTGGAGACAGTTTTGCTTGTCACGAGTGGGGAAAGGTATTGGCTTCTAGTGGGGAGAGGCCAGAGATGCTGCTAAGCTTCATACAAAGCACAGGATTGTGTGCACAGCAAAGAATTACCCAGCCCAAAATGTCAGTATGGCCACTGTCATATAAAATTTGTCTAAAGAACAAATGGTGCATCTAAAACTTCTTTTAATATACTTTATTTTAGTTAATTTGTCAGTCATTTACAGATCCTAAAACTATTTTGATAGCTACTGGATGAGAGTAGTTTTAGAAGTAGTAACACATGAAAATGTATAACATGATGTTGCAAATAAGTGAGAAAAGATTCAGTGTTTAATTACACTTTTGAATTAAGTGGTTTCCCTTTTTTTTTTTGTTATTAGCAACAATTGTGTTAAATGAACTCAACTGGACGAGTGCCTTAGATGAAGTTTTCAAAAGAAATCGAGATGAAGATCCTTCCTTGCTGTGGCAGGTGTTCGGCAGCGCCACCGGCCTGGCACGGTACTACCCAGGTAAGCACTTAGCAATTCAGTAGGTGACGGATGAAACTGCAAGTCCAGCCCTGTGTTCCTTGAGAACATACTGTTACTTTCTGTTATGTTGTATGAAAAAGTTGGTCATCACTCCACTTGTATAAGGAAATATTAACCCTCCTTCTATGGCGTTAATGAAAAAAAAAAAAAGCCACTTTAAACCAAAACATCTGAAAAGCAACTGGTGTGGTTGTAGTTGCAGTCAGACCAGCTGCAGTACAGGTGTGAGCAGATGCTGTTGGGTGTGATGAGAGGTGATTGCGAATCCTGAAACAATTGTGATCACTCCAGTGCTCAGCCTGGACCAAGTTGTGAGTCACAGTAGAGAATTGAATAGAAAATTTTGCACTTATTTGAATAGTTGTTTCAGACTTCCAGCCTATATTTGAAATGTATATCAAAACAGGTGATACTTTAATCAGTGGATGCTGCTTTGTAAAATGATGTTGCCAAGCAATAAAATTAAATTTCAAGGAAAATGGCACTTTCTTATATGGCAGCTTGCATTAATTCCGAGGGCATCTCAGAAATAATATGGTCAATGAATATTAATGTGTTTACCAAGGTAAGATGAATAAGCCCTGTTGTGATGCCCCTTATTGTTTTAGAGGAAGGAAAGGGAATCTAAAACAAAAAAATGAAATTCTATCTTGTCCATCCTGAGAACCTATTGAAAATACTTTAAATGAAATGTCTGTGGGCATGTTTAACTTTCCCAGTCTTTAGAATAAGCCTGTAACTGGGCCAACAGTGGCCTCTGCCTAGGCAGACACTCTGTAACCATGACTTTTACAGTAGGGAGCTTCACTTCAATAAGTGACTGGTCAAGTGTGGAGCAGATGTTGGCTTAGATCTCCCTCCCTGCCTGTTAAGAGGCTTGAGGCTTTTAAAACACTGGGGGCAGGGGAATGAGGAGGGACTGGCTGAGAGAGGGGAGGGGAGGATTTCCAGTTGTGCAGATGTAGTGGTTCCTGCTGCTTCCTAGATTGTATGTTTATTTTGGGGGGAGCTTAGCATGTGCTCCAAGGGGGATTTAGAGGACTTGATGATACAAGGTTACTCCTCTTAATCTGCTAGAACCTGATTCACCATTTTCCTGTTACTGAGGACCTTGCAAAAAAAAGCTGGCAAAAGTTTGTGAAAAATGAGGAAGGGAAGATATACAGGGAGAGGAGAATGTTGAGCTTGCTTTGAACATTCCTTGTGAGATAGGCTTGTGCTTTGCAAAACATTTTCTGATTACAGTTCAATCGGAGAAGCAAAATGTGTTTTCTTTCTTGAAGACATGGTCTGAGTTACAGGATACATGTTAGGTAACATGGTTTTACCAACCACAACATATGCGAGAAATCTCCTTGATTTTAGCAAATAGAAAGTTTGCTTATGTTTCGCAAAAAGAATTATTCACTATAAAACATCATAACAATGAAAGAGGTCCAGTAGAAATTAGATGGCACTAGCAATGAATAAAATTACATGGGCATCCTCAGCCTGAGTAGCAGTCAGATAAGATAAGGATATATCATGTATCAGGAGATTGAAAATTTTAGTGTATAAGGTATGTTTATGCAAAGGCATGTTTTAAATGTAATTAATACCTTTTTTTTTTTGCAGTTTAAAGACTTTTTTTTTTTTTTTGAAGATTTATTTATTCATACATACAGCTGGGAACAGGCCAGAGGTGTGGGGTGGCGAGAGGGTTCACCAGAGACAGAGCGGGTAGCAGAACAGGCAGATCAGAAATACACTGCTGAGGGGAGCAGCGCGCGAGGCAGGAGAGGTCTGTGGCGCCATGTGGGATTCTCCCCGGCCGGGCGTCGAACTCTCATTGCTGCTGCCGACAGCTCCACAGCGCAGCGCCCAACCGCTGCGCCACCAGGGAGGCCCCAGTTTAAAGACTTTTAAGATGAAGTTTATTTTTAAATTTTCTTAGTAGATCAGGCATTCCCCTCTAGTTTTTACCATTTTGATACAGGCTTAATAGTGTATAATGGCTCATCCCTGACCACTGTCTATGAAAGCAAAGGTCAAAATTCACCTTTAAATATTGTTGATTATGCTATCTATTAGTGAAAATAGAGTGTAGATAATTTTTACATAATTGCGTTTTCATATAACAAGACTTAGACCTTAAGCTAAAAGAGTTTCCTCACTTTTGTGAGCCTTAGCCATCAAATTTGGAAAAAATGAATAAACACTAAAAACTACCCACTATGTCCTCTGATAGTTATTGTGATCATTCCGCTAATATCATGACAAGTACTTTGAAAATACAAACAGTAGACTTTTTCATAAGAGTGAATGTTGCTGAGAATAATTTTGCCTTAGTTTTCACATAAGGTGAGAAACAGAACATAACTGTGGCTCCAATCAGATGACAAGGAAGTTGAGCTAGAAATGGGAGTGGGAGGGAATCTACAGAGATGACGAAGTAACAAGCCTTTATACCAGCTGATGTGCTTGATCATAGTATGGAAGTTTTAGCATGTGGCCTTTCTTGAATCCAGCAGGGTTGCTAGATTAAATGAAGGCTGTCCAGTTAAATTTGAATTTCAAGTAAACAACTAAGAATTTTTTAGCATAAGTATGCAGTGTTTTTTGGAAGTACACTAAACAGTATTTTAAACCAATGTTTAATTGGATAGCTTATATTTTATTTTTGATAAATCTGAAAACCTTATCTCCCAGGCACTGAGTTTCTACATTTGTAATATGGGAAAATTAGCTGCCCCATCACAATACAGAATTATCATGAGGATCAAACAAAATTTATTCCATCCATTAATCCAAATGTAGAATGTTAAAATTATCTTTTTAATTGTGTAAATGACCTTTATAAAAGGTTTGCCATAGTTTTTGAAAATAAAGCAGTTTTCACAAACTAGTACCCTCTAACCTGGAATAAGTTGTTCAGCATTAAGGTGTTACTTAGGAACTGGACACGTGGTGTGAATGGGTCACGTACCTTATAGGCGAGATAGAAACGACTTTCACCACTTGATGTGGTGATAACCTTTGGAAACCCTCACTGACTGCTGCTGGGAAACAATGAGGATATAATGTTTAAATTGTGTGATTGCTAAGAGAATGAAAATAATTAAATGTAGTTCTTAGCATATTTCCCCCCAGTCAGGGGAGGTCAAAGATAGTTCAAGATCTCATAATTTCTGTTTATCAGATTAACTACACGGAAACACTCCTGACTCCAAGTACCAACATCTTAGAGCTTACAGACTATAAAGATAACTTTACAGAACTGTTTTTGAAATGCAGTTTGGTAATTAGTTTGGTAATTAGTGGAGCTCTCAAGCATTGAGTCATTGCATGTCTTAAAATTTGGTTGATACGTATAGAAATAAGCTATAAAAAATGACTTCTATATCTCCTTTTCTTCTCTACTTTCTTTTTTATTTTCCTTTGCCTCCTCTTTTTCTATTCCACCCTTCTCTTTCTTGCCCAACTTATAAAGTAGGTAGACTGTGATAATGAAAGGACCATTGCACTGGAGGAAAGAGAGACTCTTGAGTCATATCAAAACCACCAGCATAGTTGTGTGCTTTCATTAAATCATAGCGGAAACTGTTTCTTTACCATGAGTTGGGATAATTGGAGAGGATCATTTTCCACTGCAAATGCTAGCATTATCTACTTGTATGTCTAAGCCACTGGCATTTGCTAAGTCCACTGTCCATTTTGTGGGCTGGCTGGGATGACTTACCCTCCTCTCACAGTCGCGTTCATGACATAGCTGAGACTAAAACCCATGTCTAGTGACATCTTTATTGAGTAGGACTGACTGGAAAATCAGTTTAATTTATGAGTGTTTTTCTATAGAAGCTCTTAATTGATTTATGTAAATGAACTTTAAACATATTAAAACTGTTCCAAGTGCTATCAAATTTGTGAATTTTTATGCATCATAAAAACCGTAGGTACAAACTACTCATTTCACCTATTAGTGTCTCCTTAAATTGTACCAATTACTACAGTAATTGGGATTGTAATTAAGAATTAGAGAGGCCCATTGAAATGCCAATGTAGGAGGCACTTACTCTTTTAAAATAATTAGTTGCACTTATTAAAAAAAAAGAAAATGCAGATTTGTTTCATCTTCATGTGACATTTACTTAGTATCTTATTAATCACTTATTCTTTCTCTTCTCTCATTTGTTCATTTTTGAAATATGGGATTACAATAAGGAAAACTAATGCATGTGGAGTTAGTGTTATGTATGTTGAGTTAGTGTTAAACATACCTCTGGGAGACATTTCCTTGTTATATCTGCTAAGATACTGCTAGAATAAAATGTAAAAGAAACTGTGTACAAATTACATAAGCGACATTTTCCGTATGAATAACTAATTGTTCTTGAGTTTAACACTTTTTGAAATTTAGTTCAAAAGCATTTTAAACATCACCTTAACATTTACAGTATTTATAGAAGTAGTACTTTCAGTCATCAGTGACCTTAAAAACTGCAGATTATTAAAAATATCTGTTCATTAATAGAGGTGAGGTTTAACTATAAATGTATTTAATTTGTTCCTTGTGCTTCAAAAAAACTTTAAATTGAAGTGGTCGGTCCTTTTCTATGCTAATAATAAAGTTTGGTGTTTTAGTTTAGACTAGTGTTAGCTACCAATTAAAGAAAATTCAGAACAATTATGATTTGAACAATATGAAAACGTGTTCCTCAATCAGTACAAAGAATGTGAGTGGCATAGACCCAGCTGATAGGGAAGCTTCACATATACGTATCCACATGCCTGACTTATTTCTCAGTCATCCTCTGAGTGCAGAAGGCCTACCACTGTGGGACAAAGAATGGCACCCCCCTTATTCATTCATTCATTCATTTTAAAGATTTATATTTTGCATACAAGCTGGGGTGCAGGCCAGAGGTGTAGGGTGGTGGGAACAGATCACATAGATGAATCGAAATACACTGCAGAGGGGAGCAGCAGGTGAGGCAGGAGAGGTCTGCTGTACCATGTGGGAATCTCCCCGGCCCGGCAATCAAACTTGGGTCACAGCTGCCGACAGCTCCATAGCACTGCACTTAACCTGTTGCACCACCAGGGAGGCCCATCCCACTTTTTAAAAGGGAATTTCCTGGAAGTCACACAAAACCCTCCCTCTTAGGTGTCAGTGGGCAGAATGAAGAGGGTCATGATCACAGTTAATTTGCAAGATGGCCACAGACATAGCTAAGAAAGCAGAAACTGTGCTAAGTGAGGAGGGGAGAAGCGATCCTTGGCTACAGAAACATCTCTATCATGCTTACTCTAGGAAAGCCTGCGTTATAATTTGTCTCTGCTGAGCATAAAATTTCAATCTAATAAGTGGCTTAAAATTTATACATCTTGAAATTTAGATTACGGTACAACTAAATGCTTAAATACCAAATGAATCAGATAGACTATAGCAATAGATTTGTTACTACAGGAGTTTTGAGAAAGATGAGGTAATTATAAACAATGGTCTTGGGAGAGGCTTATGAACTATGGATTGAAATTCAAGCCAGTGAAGATGAAAATCTTTCTAGAGGAAAGAAAGACACAAGTTAAAAAAGTAGGAGTTGAATAAATATTGTTGGAGACTAGTAAGCCCAGCTAATCTAATTGATTGTTGCAGAAGAAGAATTATACCAAATCAAAAAGTTTATTAATAGCAGATTATGGAGCCTTAAATGTCAGAATAATTTGTCTGGTATTTAATGTGTAGAAAAATATTGTCAGTATTTTGGCCTGTGAAATGCTATGTTCAATACAGTTTTTATCTTGATTGGAATGAAAAGTACTTAGAGAAACTTAATAAGAAGGCACCTTATTATAATGATCAGATGTGAGTTTTAAAGATTTGAACATGATGCCAAACAAAAATTAGAAAGGAAGGAGCCTTAGATATAAAAAGACAATATCAGAAAACTTACAAAAAATAAATTGATTGAGATATATGTGTGTGGGGGGTGTGTGTGTGTGTGTGTGTGTGTGTGTGTGTGTGTATGTATACATTAATGATTACCACTGTAGTGTTAACACCTCCATCACATAATTTCTATTTTTATTTTTTTGTGGCAAGAACAGTTTTCAAGTACATAACACCATATTATTACAGTCACAAGCTGTACATGAGATCCCCGAATCTTATGCATCTTTTTGACCAGTAACTCCCATTTCCCCTATGCCCCCACCCCGGCCCCCCAACCCACAGCTACCACCCTTCTCTCTGTCTCTGAGTTTGCCTTTCTTAGGCTTCACATAGAAGTGAGATCATACAGTATTTGTCTGACTTATTTCATTTCTCCTTTGAGTAAGTGCATCAAATCAAGATATTGCACACCTTAAATTACATAAGTTATATCTGAATTATCTCAACAAAGTAGATAACATAGGAAATAAAGATTGCAAATCAATGGATTTAGTGACAGACTAAGTTGTAAGTTAAGATAGCTATATTTTTTAAGTTTGTGTGGATATTAGAGTATCCAATAAATATCTACTTACTGAACTAAAATACTTGAAATATTTTTTATTTTGGAAGAACTTGAGTTTGATTTAGAACAGTAAAATTTGAAATGTTGACAGGAAAATGCAGAAGAGTTATAATTATACCCAAGCATGGGGTTTAGATTCTGAATTACAGGATTTGCTTGATTATAGACTATACATCAGTTGCATTGTATGGGGGATATATTATTTATATAAAGTAAATATACATTTTGAAGTTCTCAAATGATCCTGATTTGTAGGGTAGGGTCTATATCCTTATACTTGTTGAATTTTGAATAGCCTTATCACTTATCTGAGTGTTTTTTTATGTATTAGGGTTTTAATATTCACTTTGAAATCAACTGGATGCAGTCAGGTGTAAGTTGATTAAATGATTATTTCATGGCTGACATGTGAGTAGTAAAATAGGATGCTAATATGAAAATGGAAGTTGCATGTAATTTGGTACTACATCAAAAATAAGTGAATAAGTATTAGCAAAAATGTAAGTCTTTTTAACTTCCAAAGGATATCTTCATTCTGTTTCCTTCCTTTTATATATTGCTAACTTTCTATATTATATGCCCTCCAGTTTTAGTAAATACAGCAGTCTTTTCTGTGCAGTTTATTTTGTTTGAACTTTTTTTGTCAAATTTCAGATAACTTTTTAAGCATTTCTCTTATGTACACCAAATTATATTCTAAAAAATATGTCACCATTATTATTGAAGGTTTGTTGACTTGCTAAAGCTGGAAACTAGTTCCTATAAAATAATAATTTGATATTTTTATTAGTAGTTATAATATATCACTATCATCTAGTTGGATTTATTGGCTCACAAAAATAAAAATCTTTTCCTGTCAGAGTCCATATTTTTCTCTTCATAGCACATACATGAAATTATTTTCCAATAAATCCTCCTCATCTTCTTCATAAACTGTGCCATGTTCAGGCTTATTGCTGAAGCACAACTCATGATGGGCCAACTGAATGATCACATATGTGTGTACCGTTTACTTTATTGAGTGTTCCACTTAACCATACAACTTGTCTTGTTATCTGCTACTCCTGCTGACAGATAAATAACCCTTTAAATTAAAGAAAATGTTTTATGTGAGTTATCTGGCTTCTGCAGGATTACCAGCAAATCACTTTTTAATAATGGCTTTTATTTTAAACACTGTGGTGATTTATGCTTGACTGTGATATTGTATACTTGCATGTGAGCTTCTGTCACTTGTTTATCTAGAAGATAAAGATGTATCTGGACATACTAGAGAGATCATAGGCACTCTTAAGCCAATACAGTGATAGCATCTGAGCATTGAGACTCATTGCTCAGAATTAAAATCTAAGAATTGTTCGATTAATTAAGTCACTATAATGAAGTCTGATTTGAGGGAAGGGGAAAGTTTCTGAGAGAACCAAGGTATACTGAGTTTTCTAATATCAATAAGAGAATTTTCCTCTGCAGACGCTCACAGGTGGGTGAGATAGATTAAAAAATTAAAATTCAATGGAGAGAGATATTCAAACAGTTATCTGGTACATACCTTAAGTTCGCAAATCTCTATAAAATTATAAAACCTAGTATTGTTCACTTAATGACATCAGGCGCCCTTACTGTTGCATTCACAGAATCCAAAGACTCCAGTTCAAACTGTGCTTCCAGTTTTAGCTCTTACTTTATGCAAGTCAGTCTTCATCATGTACCCTACATTGCCTTGAACTATTTCATTTATTTTTTAATTTATTTTCTACAAACCATCCTTTTTTTTTAAGTTTCTATACACTTTGTTCCTGAGCTCCTTCTCTTCTCCTGTACATCATCTTCTGATTTTGTTTCCTTTCAAGTCTAGCTATTTGTCTATTTTGTTAATCTTTTTAAATAACTAAACAAAATAACTCTTGATTTCACTGACCTTTTAATTTTTTTCTGTTTCATTTATTTATGCTCTAATTTTTCCCCTTCTACTAAATTTTTATTTTTTTTCTTTTTCTAGTTGTGAGCTTAGCTTTTTTTAAAGTAGAGCTTTTTCTTGTTTCCTGAGGTAGACTTGTACTACTAAAAACTTCTCTCCTAGTAATGCTTTTGCTTCATCCTCTAGGGGTTGAGAAGTCATATATTCAATTTCATTCATTTCCAGGTATCGTTTCATACTTCAACTTTGAATTCCTCTCTGATCCAATAGTTGTTTGTTGCATGTTTATGCTCCACAAATTTATGGGTTTCCCTTTCTTCTTCTTCTGGTTGTTTTATGGTTTTATACCATTGTGATCCAGAAAGAAACTAAATATCATTTCAATTTTTCTGTAGTAATTGACATCTGTTTTGTGTTATAACATATTTTCAATCCTTGAGATTGTTCGGTAAACACTTGAAAAAAATGTGAATTCTGTTGACCTATGGAGGGATGCTCTGTAAATATCTTTTAAGTCTATCTCATATATTATGTCATTTTAAGGCCATCATTTACTTGTTGATTGTCTGGATAATCTGTGTATTGCTGTAGTAAGGGGTTAAAGTCCCTTCTATCTTGTTGCTTTAAGTTTCTCCCTTTAGGTCTGTTAATGCTTTATTTGTTTTGGTGTTACTGAGTTGGCTGCATGCGTATTAAATGTTATATCTTTATGTATTGTTCTCTTTACCATTATGTAATATCCACCTTTGCCTTCTGTTACCTATTTTTGCTGGAAGTTTATTGTGTCTAAGTAGAATTGCTTTCATTGAGCCTCTGGCACCTCAGCATGGGCACATAACCTACATGCTGTTAATGAGACTCATCCTGGCAGCCATGATATGAGTCAGGGACAATGGCGGGTAGCAGCACTCAGATACCTAGATATATTGAGAGAAATGTAATACACATTCATTGAATTAATTCTGGCTTTACAAAGTCTAAATTCTTTATATTAGTTTGCAATTCTTGGCTATGACTAATCCTCCATAGGAGATTACTGAACAGACTTAAAATAATGATCCATTTAACACCAATTACATTAAGGCAGTGGGATTAGGGTTGGGTTTTAAAGGCATTTTGAGTATGTGACATTTCCTTTAGTTTTCTTTTAATGACACTAAAACTATGAAGTCTTTCAGAATTAGGAAAATGCACTTGTACTTGTTCATTGGAAATGCAATTAGTTGTCATTTCAAATGGTGTTTCTACAAAGAGACTCAGCTTTTAAGTCATCATTACGTGCTTTATTATTTCCTAACAGCTGAAATGAAAAACTGATACTCTATTATTTTTAAACCATATTAACCAAAAAAATGACTGTAAAGCCTGCATAAATTTCTCAGGCATATTTTTCTAATGCATATTCTGAGTTAATATAGAGGTAAATTTCTTTCTAAGTCAGCGGTTTGTTACTGACATACCAACCCCTAAATATTATGTGAAGTAGAATTGGACTCCAGTAGTTTTAGGTAAAACACACATGCATAGTTTATTTTTATTGGGGGCATATTTGTATAAATGATCATTATCACCTTAAATGATGGGGTTCAGAAATGTGATACCTTCTTTGTCTTTTCTCCTGTCATTCCAAAATCTTACTGGAATGCAAAAGAAACATTTAAAATGAGCAACATTTTGTTTTTGCAGAAATCTTAGGAACTGATTTTTCTCAAAACATGTAGCTTTCATTATGCATTATTATGAAACTGATTTCAAGGAATTGCAGTATATGGTTATTACCCTTTTTACCATTTCACCTTCTATAAATGAGCCTATATAATGTACCACTTAAATTTCACAACGGAATTTTATAACAAATTAATTAGTAATATCACAGGTGAAAGTGCATTGAGTACAATGTAGATATTTTAATTTAGCATAATCAAGGGATTATTTCCCAGTAATAAATCAGATGATTTCTAAGAGATTATTTATATTTTTAAAGGTAAGATTTTAAAATCTAAAATGATAAACTTCATTACAACTGAATGGTCTGGTTCAGACTGCCAGTAATAGTTCTTTTTTCTGTCTGGAAATATAAATTTTATGGAGCATAGTGATACAACTCAATTTTATTAGCAGTTGAAGTAAGAACAGAAATTCTAGTGAATGTGCTTTGCAAAGAATTCAAACATCAAATTTTAATGTGACTTTCAAATTCCAATTTTATTAAACTATTTATCCAATCTATTGATTGACCATTTTCAACTCATGGTGGTCATTCTTTTTTTTAAAGATTTATTTATGTGTAGAAGAACTTGGGTGTAGGCCAGAAGTGCAGGGGGTGAGAGGATTCACCAGAGACAGAGTGAGGAACAGAAAAGATGGATCTACTGAAATACACTGCTGTGGGGAGCAGTGGGCAGGTCAGGAGAGGTCTGCTGCACTGTGTGCATTAGCTCCCTGGCTGGGGATAGAACTCAAGCCGTAGCACTGATAGTGCTGAGATTTACCCCCAAGGCCCCATGGTGGTCATTCTTGTAGTGGTGAGGATAAGTAATCTCACTTCTCTCATTTCACAGTGTGTTTGTATCTGCCTGGATCCAATCAGAATAGAGAAAGCACACAATGTTTTGAAGAGGAAAAGTTTATTTTAAAATAATTATTAACCATAATGGATTGAAATAATGAGGAGTTGGTTAGAAGTACAGTGGATTTTACAAAATACACGAATATGTAATAGATAGCATACTATGCATTATAAACTACCCCAAGGATTGAGATGAAGTGACCAAGGATGAAACTTCAATCTCCCAATGCCCATTGAGAGCCAGATCTTACAGGTAACATATTCATGGCCCACCATATGGCAGAGAATTCACTGCAGCATCACACTGGAAGGATTAGCTGGACGTTCACCCTCTAGGGTTGCAAGTGTTTCATTTGAGGTAACAAAATGCCCACAGGGTGCTGCTGGCCTAATATTAGGTTCCAGATTACCAGAGTGAACAGAGCTGATATAAAGAACTGTCCACACAGAAGGGGTTGAAGTCTGAGGAATATGCAAGCAGTGTGGGTGCTGAGCTCTGCAGCTAATTTGCGCTGC
>PVIJ01003517.1:31312-133889 GCA_004024925.1 Scalopus aquaticus
GGCTCAGATCCATTATCATAGAGGAAAAAGGTTGAATTTAGAGCTGAGAGGGAATAAAATTATGAGTCTAGTATTGTACTGAAAGTAGGATACAGTTTATTTACATTCTTTACTACTAAGATCCTAACTTGAAGAATCCGATATTGTAGATCAATAGTCACCACTGAGCTGATGTGTCTGCCAGGGTGCTTGTTGTTTAGTTCCAGTGCTACCATAAAAAGAATAAAAAGTGATGTTTAATCCTATTGACTCTAAGTTTCTGCAAAGGGAAATTGGAAGAATTAAAGTAAACTTACCATTGCAGTGGCATTAACTGTATCCCTAAATGGTTGTTAGGGGGCATGCTGTATTTAAAATTTCATGTAAATGTGATTCATCATTTAAAATGAATAAATCATTTTGTAGTATAGCCACTTATAAGAATAAAATTTCACAATGCAGAAGAGACTCAATAGTGCATACTTTTTGACAAATTTTTATTGGTTAATTTATGTTAATTGCCTAATAAACCTGATTCTTGGTGAAGTTCTCCATAATATCTGTAAGTTCTCAAAATGAACAAGAGTGCAGAACACATTGTTAGAACATAAACAGTATTAGTCGTTAATCACTTCCCCCACAAGTCATTTGTGCATCAGTGTTCAAAGAGAAGACTTCTCCAGCATAAAATTATCCAATTCATCAACATTGGTTCTAAGGAAGTGTGTGTTTGTAACTGTGTTAAGCTTTTTTAATTAAGTATGGATTTAATTAGATCTAAATCAATGGCATTTAAAAAGCAATGCAGTTAAATGAAGGGCTTTTGTGTCCACTGCAAAATGATAAAAATTCTAAAACTAAAAAAGATCTGTACTTGAATTATTTCAGATCATTAAAATAAATGCAAGGAAAACTTTTTGTGGGGTTATTTTAATTATATTTTTACCTTTTAATTTTAACATGAACAGGCCACTGTAAAACTAATCAAGTTAAAAATAAACCAGAAGGAGAAAGACAGATACCAGAGGATTTTACTCAAATTGGAATATATAGAAACAAACAAAAAAAAAGTCAGACAGCCCCAAAACACCAAACCCTAGATATCTGACTGTAAAACTGAGGCTCCGGGAGAGTGAAGGAGAGGGTGATGGAAAGTGTGGAGTGGGCCACAGTGGACTATGGTGCCGAGGGTAGTGGGTGTGGAGTGTAACATACACCTGGACAGGTGAGATCCCGTATTTCTAGATTATAGTGTTGTAAACCAATGCTAATAAGTTCTTTAATGTGCTTGTAATATAGCAAGAAAAAACATATTTACAGAGCTAGGCAGTTTCGTACTAAATCAAATTATGAGAATGAAATAATTCAACATACAATTACTGTTAGTGGTAAATACGTTTTCTTTTAAAGTAAGTTTTTCTGTTAGTAGAGAGGAAGGAATATATAACCTTGAACACATGTGAGTTAGCAACCAGGAATATCACTATGTCTACAAATTACTTCTGAAATAGTGTGGGGAAAAAAATTGCCTTTGGTTGATTTGGGTTTTTTGTTTTTTGGTTTTGTTTTTTTTTTTTTGCATTGCTGTGTATTAGGGCACAAAACCACTCCCATTTTAACATTGCTGTAGAGAGCTGGAATGTGTCTTTAGTGTTCTGTTACTGTTAAGTAGTCTTTGTATAGATTACATCTAATCTTTTAGTGTAATTTGTTATGCTTTGTTTTTAGCTTCTCCGTGGGTTGATAACAGCAGAACTCCAAACAAGATTGACCTTTATGATGTACGCAGACGACCATGGTAAGTATTTTCTGTTGTCTTGAAAAGATGAAATAGACAAAATAAGATTATATGTTTTGTTAAAAATTTGGTGAGTATCTTTCCGTTTTAAGGATGAATACTATCTAAAGAGCTCTAGTGGTTTTTTTTTTATGTATATAAAAATAAATACAATTTAAGGTAAATGAAGAGAATGAGTTCAAGTGGGCAACAATAATGGATATTGTTTAAATAATATATGAAATGCATTTCAAATAGATTATTTTAAGTTTTATATTCAATTTTATCTGTGAGCCTCTTTAGCTGGTGGGCATATTTACTAAAAGACTCCTACTTTGCCTGGAGTAGACTAGCAGAGTGTGTTAGTTGAGTAACAAATGATTTGCCTCTGGTAGTGAATTAATGAGAACAGTCCCCCAGGTAAGAGCTGCCTCTTAGTTACAGTCCTATAGGTTAGGGTTTATTTTTGCAAAAAGAAGATTTATTTAGTTCTCAAAGCACATCATTCTCCTAAGATAAAAGTCAAAAAAATACCCATAACTCACAATTACATTCACTGCAAAACAACTGTTAAACTTGGATATTTTTTTGAATTTTTTAAAAATCTATTTAATGTGTTGGTATATCTTTTTAAAATAAGTTCACATACATACCATACACTGTTGTCTCACACACTGCTTTTTTTCTTTTCCTTTTAAAAGATATGACAATTTAGGAAATCCCATCACCAGACCTTTAGATTATTTCTTTTCAAAAGGGTTCAGACTAACTCTAATATAGATAATGGTTGATTCAATGGAAATACATTCAAAGTTTTCAGATGCATTTAAAGTTTTCGTTAATTGTCCCAGTTTCAGTTTACATGAACAATCTCTGTATAAAACGATCCACATTGTTAGTCCACATGTTATTCTTGTTAACGTTCCTCTAAGTGTGGTGACTGTTGCCTTGGCTTATTGAATCAAGGCAAAGATGATGACATTACATGGTTGGATTCAGGAACTAATCCTTTAGGGAGAAGCTTAGAAGCAAGATGCAATCTGCCTTGTGGCCTCCTTGTCCCATGAGAGACACGCCAGGACCTCTGTTAAGATGCTGGTCCCGAATTTGATTTGTCTTCCATTGGACTATCCTAGCTACTTTGCCTCTTTCCCTTCTTAGAGAAACAAACTTGGGTTCAAGTTAAAAAAATCATCCATGAGGGGCCTCCCCGGTGGCGCAGTGGTTAAGCGCTGCACTGTGGAGCTGTCCGCAGAGGCGACATGAGTTCGACGCCCGGCCAGGGAGAATCCCACATGGCACGGCAGACCTCTCCTGCCTTGCCCGCTGCTCCCCTCAGCTGTGTATTTCTGATCTGCCTGTTCTGCTTCCCGCTCTGGCTCTGGTGAACCCTCTTGCTGCCCCACGGCTCTGGCCTGTACCCCAGTTTGTATGTATAAATAAAAAATAAATCTTAAAAAAAAAAAAATCATCCATGAGTTTCATGAGTAGATAATCATTGTGCTGGATGTTGTCTGGAAACTAATTGGTAGTTAGGCAACCTAGCGGTTTTCTGGGAAGTGAGATTGAGAGTCATTGGCAAAGAGGCCTCAGGGATGATGGAAGGTTGATTTCAGAAGCAGATGCTCCTGTTGTGGAAGGCAGGCCCGTTTCCGTCTGTGGTCTCCTGTCTGAACTCTTGTGATCTTTCTCTTGCAGTCAAGTTTGTCTCTCTGTAATTGCTGAATTGCCTAAATAAAACTCTTAGAATTGCTTTAAAATGAACATTCTGAAGCTGTGGGCCTGAAGTTGAATTTAAGAATCAGCATTTTTGAATTGAATTGCAGGGGGTTCTAGACATTGCGAGGTATGAGAGACAGCCTCCACTTGAAAGAAACAGTAAAACTTGATATTTTGTTCGTTTTTATTACTGATTGTCTCTGTATTTCTTTTCCATTGCTCTTGCAGATTCTTACCCACTTACTATTTTTGTATTTATTCTTTGCATTTAAAAGTATGAACAGTCTTATTATTATGAGAATGAGTTCTACAACCTGTGGTCAACAAATTGGAGTTTAGGATAATTTTTTTCAGGAAAAATATTCTTCCACAGTTATTTCCTTTGCTACTAATATTAAAAACACATTTCTTATTTTTTTTACAACTATCTCAAAACATACTTTAAGTGTTACATAACTGACATCTCTACTCTTACATTAAGTATGTCTTTTTTAAAATTAATGTTGCAGAATTATGAATGAACGTGCCTAGAATGCTGAGATTGAATGGAAGTAGTTCTGCTTAGAAAATACCTAGCTTGGAGAAGAGTATATTTTAGTTAAACATCTATGTTTGATTTTCCACAGGAGAAAAAGCATTGATATGATGTTTGTTTCAGGTACATCCAAGGAGCTGCATCTCCTAAAGACATGCTCATTCTGGTGGATGTGTAAGTAGCTAAATGTTATTTATTATTTATGTACTGAGAATATAAGAATATTTACAGATATTAGTGATGTGTTGGGACTGAGAAAGGTTGATACGTGGAAAAAACACAAAAACTGAATAGTTATGATGACTTTTATATCTAGACAAAGACGTTTTAAAGGTCCCAAAAACACTTTCTGAAAATGAGACACTTCTGTATCATAGTTAAAAATTATGGCATGTTTCTAAAGTCTCAGCATTTGAAAAATTATTTTTTTGCTTTATATTTTAAACAATGTTAAAGTACATAATTACTATCTAAGCAGTTTCTGCCACAGAAAAAGTACAGTCATTTGCACTTAGTTATTAATGATTCAAATAACTTTTGAGGTTTTGTTACAAAATATTATAAACATTAAGCATACTGAATGTTAGTACTGAACTGTTTTCAAGGGAAATGATGATATGCTAGAAAGAAATTTGAGAGTTTTTATATTAGTCATTTTGTTTTTCACAACACTTCAATTTAAGGGGTGTGTGACGGCAATTTTCTAATAAGATTGAAGATGAAATTGAGGACTGTAGAATATAATACACGTCTTAAAGAGCTAGCTTTTAAAGATAAATACCAAGGAATTTACAAACATGACTGTAATATGCTTGTTATTTTTCTAAGAGAAAAATGTATATCCTGTTGCCACATTGGAATAAACTGAATCCAGTGTTTTGTACCGAATAAAATTTGTGTCACAAAATAGTATCAGCATTTGAAAAGTTTCCTATACTGACCTGAAATAAGCAAGTTCACTACCCTCTACACCGAGAAAGAGAAGATAATCCAACTTATATATAACTTATATGTTAATTCCCATTTCATTTGTTAAAATGCATTTAAATCATATCTTGTTTTAATTAAATTATTGTGGAGTTGGTATCCTATGCAGTTCTTAATATTCGTAAATCTAAATGGTAATATAATCCCATTGGATATGAGATAAGGTCGATAAATAAATTCTCATAGAGTCCACATGCATATCCCAAGATTGAATGCATACATCACATTGATTTGGCATTTTCTATGTTATTTTAACCAAAATATACTGCTGGTCTCTTAAATACAGTTAGAGACAAATATGATTAAGAGGTTCTTGATCAGATCACAAAGATACTTTACATATATTAGTGAAACCAAGCAATATTCACAAAAAACCAAAACAGTTATAGAAGGTAACAGATATATAATATGGTAAGACATCATAGGAGTTCCTGGAGAAGTGATAGCACTTGGATTTAAAGTGTCAAGAAAAACTTTATTAAGCAGATAAATTAGAATCCATACACTAAAATTTAACAAGGCAGGCTCAGGCATTGGAGGGGAGAGGAGAGAGAATGGAACTCAGGCTGAAGTATTGACAAAAGGAAAGTATCAAGGGTGAGGACATCTGGGGTGATCTGTATCAAGTTGGTGGAGGAAAGAGAGGGAAGAGACTACACTAGAGGCAGATTATGAAAGATTTTTTTTAACGTAGAGCTCTTGAGATTGTTGGACATTTAGTTGGTAACAGTGAGCTATTAACAGTACTGGACCAATGTAAGGTTCCAGAATTTTCACATATCGGTGAGTAAGAGCTGGATGGGAATGACTGTTAGACTAGCTCAGAATTTTCAGTAAGAAGACTGAGCCAGAATGGAGAGAGAACGGAAAGATGGCAGTTGCCTTGTGAACACTCTGGAAGTAGAGTAAATATGGAAATTATCTGAATGGGTAGTAAGATTGAGAGGGACAAAGAATTTGAGTGACCGAGATGTAGCCAGGTTGGTAGCAAAAATGTCAGTAGGAAAGAAAATAATTTATTTTTGAATATGTGCTTATAGTTATTTAAAAACAGCTAAAGTGTAAAACTAGGAAAACGTCAGGAGCTACAGATGTTGAAGTGGGAGTTAGTTGCTTAGATATGAGCCCTACTAGGTTTTCAAGGATCACAGAGTATGCAGAGACAAGAAAATATGAAGACTAAATCCCAGAGAACATCTGTTTTAATACACAAAGTAAGGCATCTGTCCACAATCTGTTATCACAATTGTTACACTACTTTATGATTATTAGTTTGTACATGTCCAGCAACAGACTCCCTAACCCTCACTGCTCACTTGGCTAACACAACCACTGTTGAGTAGGTATTTCCTGAATAGGCAAATACGCAGGTATATTCATATTTTCTCAAAATTGTCACTTGGGCATACAATTGTTATCATTGTGGTTGACATGTATATATTGTTCACCTGGTCAAAAAGAAAGACATGATTTACTTTCACTCCCTCAAAAATCTGAATTTCTCTACTATTAGTTTTTTTTTAAGACAGTGCATTGTTTGAATATTATATAAATGACCTAGAGCCAGTGCATAAGTTGCCTTTTCTTAAGGTTTCTGATATTAGTTAAATATGTGGTTATTAACATGCTTGGAACTTTTTCATTTTTTAGAAGTGGAAGTGTTAGTGGTTTGACACTTAAACTGATCCGAACATCTGTCTCCGAAATGTTGGAAACCCTCTCAGATGATGATTTTGTGAATGTGGCTTCAGTAAGTACAAGATGACTGCTCTCTTGTTGAATAAGTCTGCACTTTATATCTCCCTTTGACTTTAAATGTTTTAGGGTTTCATCACAATCTGAGATATTTCTGATCTATTATAAAACATGTCACTGAGCTATCCTGTCTTATTACTAATTTTCCTATACGCTATGCTTCTATGCCAGGATCCCTTTTGAATTTCTAAGACTTTACTCCTGAGTGAAGTAATTGAAGAAAGTAACGTAAAGGAAAAAACATTATACCTAGTCTTCCTCAATCAGGAAAACTGAGGACATGACTCCTGTACTCTTGGAAACCACTGTAATTCCTAATAAGCAACAACTTGGCAGTTTGGTTAGATGGTAATTACCTGCTCATTATAATGTTCATTTTCATATCAGACCCATCTTCATATTGTAGTATGTTATTTTTAATTACTGCAAGAACCAGTAGGTATTTGAATGTGCTTTTTGAAAAAATCTTATTTCCCCAGACCCATCTTAGCCTTTCCTACTCATAACTAGAAATTACTGGAGCAGATGAACTCTTTTTTTTTTTTTTTTTTTAAGATTTATTTTTTCTTTATACATACAAATTGGGGTACAGGCCAGAGGCGTGGGGCGGCGAGAGGGTTCACCAGAGACAGAGCGGGGAGCAGAACAGGCAGATCAGAAACACACTGCTGAGGGGAGCAGCGGGCAAGGCAGGAGAGGTTTGCCGTGCCATGTGGGATTCTCCCCAGCCGGGTGTCGAACTCGCGTCACCGCTGCCAACAGCTCCACAGCGCAGCGCTTAACCACTGCGCCACCGGGGAGGCCCGCAGATGAACTCTTAAGAGAATATAGGACAAAATGAATGTCACCATGTCTCACTTTGATGAATAGAATGTAGGCAAAAAAATTTCATGGTGATTTACTTGTGGAATCTAATTTCACACTTGAAACAGTTATAAAGATGAGTAAAGAAGAATTTGTGGTGAGGTCATTTCATATTGAACATGGGAAATGGATCCGTTCTGAAACCACTTTGGGGGAAGAAGTTGAAGCAGTTGATTTTTTCTCCCTTCAGTTAAAGGGTAGCCCAGGGAAGAAAGCTGCTAGGGGAACTGGGTGTAATCTGTTGTCAGTCAGGCCTCCAGATAACTAGATAAATGACAAATACTAAGGAAAAAGTATTTATTCATAAAATGCTTTTAGCAAGGTGGTCCTGCCTATGGGTAACGACTGGAAATAGAACCCAGAATCAGGGCCTCCCTGGTGGCGCAGCGGTTAAGTGCTGCGCTGTGGAGCTGTCCGCAGCAGTGATGCGAGTTCGATGCCCAGCTAGGTAGATTCCCACATGGTGTGGCAGACCTCTCCTGCTTCGCCCACTGCTCCCCTCAGCAGTGTATTTCTGTCTATCTGACTGTTCTGCTCCCCAGTCTGTCTCTGGTGAGCCCTCTCACTGCCCCACACCTCTGGCCTATACCCCAGCTTGTATGCATAAATAAATAAATCTTTAAAAAAAAAAAAAGAACCCAGAATCATGGGACAAAACTCCCTAAATATTCCCCATGTGTGATTCCACTCAATGAATAATGAATTAGAGATATTTTGTAGTTTAAATACTCCTACTATACAAGGAACAATACAAACCTGTTTTTGAGAATGCCTTTTATCTGGGACAGAGGGGTGTGTCATATCAGAATGCCAGAGTCTGGGTGGCTTAAACTACAGAAATTACATCCTCGCTTTTCTCAAGGCTGGCAGTCTTAGAGCGTGCCTCTGGCAGGCTTGATTCTCCTGAGGCTTTTTCCCTTGACTTTCAGGTGACCCCCTCTCGCTGCCTTTTCATAGGATCTTCCCTCTGGACGCACACACCCCCGGTTTATCTTCTTCTCATGAGGACAACAGTCCTATTAAATTCTGTCCTTACCCTGCTGGCCTTATGAAACTTGATCACCTCCGTCTGAATACTACGCTATTAGGGACGAGGGGTTGAACTCAGGAATTTCAGGGGGACACATTCAGCCTACTGCACCTGGGGAGCTGCCTTCCATGTCGGCCTTCCTCTGCTCCATCTGCACCTTTTACAATTCTTTAACTTATTTGTATCCTTGATAACTTTAGTAAAACTTGGCTTTGCATAAGATCTGTAATTCATGTCAGTGTCATTTTACAATCTGACCTTGGGTGTTGCTTCACCACTTATTCAACAAAATGCAAGCAAAATGTAACATTTAATCTCTCAAATAAAATGGCCACAAAGATTGTCATTATTTTTCATTTGTATGTAAAAATTTTGTTTATTACAAGGACCTTGACATGATTTCAAACTAAATATTATCTTTGGCATAGCGAAAGGGAAAGTTGTAAAATGATTCGATATATCTGATGAAATTTACATAAAACCAATAGATATTAAATATGGTCAATATGTTAATCTGACTTCTTGCAGATCTGCATCCATGGGTTCAAGTGTAAGTAGTTTATTGTGGACAGGGTCCTGGAAAACACTACCAGTTAAAGAATAGAGGCAGGGAAAGAAGGAAAAAAAATAATTAAAGAATCTTAATTTAATTTAAAGCTGCTTAAATCCTACGGAGGAATTCTAGAAACTATAGATTTTGAACTTCAAAGTTACTCTGTTTAACCATCAAAGGAGCTAGGGCTTTAAATACCAGTCTTCCCCATCTGTGGGCAGAACAAACTCTGGCCACAAGAGGGAGAACTGAATCAAAAAGTCATAGGTTGTTAGAAGTCCGGCCAGTGTTGACTGTTTCTAGTACCCAATTCTTAAAAAGGCAACTGTTGACAATTTTTTAAAAATATACAAGCAAACATGGTGTTTTAGGAAAGGCAGACTGCTAGAACTAGAACTCAGTCCATAGTTTATATTCATTTTTTTATCTCTTTTAATATCTTCATTGACTTGTAGCCTTAACTAACTCTGTGCTAGTAACTTACTTAGTGGGATGACCCTTCAAACAGTGGTTCCTGCAGTCGTTCATTCACAGTTATTACCAAGCATGGATGTGCTTGAATGAATCTCCTGACTTCTATGTTTACTTCTTCCCCCTTACTTTATGTAGCAGCAACTCATTATAATTGTCTTGTTGACTGAAGCCTTGTCTGTACTTTTTTTTTTTGTTGTTAGCCTGTTGAATCCAGGCATGAGAAGCCTCAAGTATGCAGATCACAGCTACAGAGAGATGTTTAGCAAAATTCTTGATTGTGATCTTGACTGGAGCACTAGTTCACCTCACTAGTTCATACTCACACACACATATTTGGAAAGCAGAAGTTATCATGGAGTTGTGGTTGTAGGCATAGGAAGCGAATTTCCTAAGTGAATCACTTTCAGTTATGGTGAGATGGGAAATTCCTACTTCCTTTTTTTGGTTCTCACACATACAATGTCTGCCTTTTGGGGACAGAGGCAACGTTGAGACGGAAATCCTGATTTGTAGCAGCTTAATAATTTTCACCATCTAATTACTCCCACAATGACCAGTCTGAGGCGACATGTATGAAGTTGACTGGCTTTAAAAATTCCTGAAAAGTTAGCTGTTTTTTTTTTTAAATGATCAGAATTCGAATTGGTATTGGTACCCTAATGAGTATAGTAACACCCTTCAAATAATATATTGCCTCTTCAAGGACAGCATTCCAACTAAAAGACATCTACAAGATGGTGTCTTAGTAGTACATTTAAGAAAAGACTGCCCCACTCTTTTAATAGGTTGGCAGCTTGTAGTAATGAAGTATGTGGTATACCCCTGTGTTCTATCTGTGGTCTTGTGGTCTTGTGTTAATTACTGTGTCCCCTTTGCTATAAAATAGGTTGTTTGGTTGGAGATGTTATACAGGACCCCATGATGAAAAGTCAGGCAGTACATGAACTCAGAAGATTTGTGATGCTGGTAGAGACAGTGTGAACAGGAAATACTCATCAATCAGAAAAGAAAGAAAAACAAATTTCCTCGTCCAGAGGGCAAAATTGTATGCAAGCTGCAGAGGAAAAATTGTGTAAAATCTATCTTACATCAGGTTGTGTTCCTTCTTTTTGAAAGATGATGTATTGGTTTGAGCACTAGACAATTTCCAATGGGATGGTAATTCACCAGTGGCAGTAGCTATATCCTCTTGGAGAGAAAGCATTTTTACATTTAAACCCATGCATATCCTGTGTGTGTCTCTGCTACCAGACAGCTCCATTAAGGGCCCATTGTATAAGCGCTGTTGTTGTCATAAACAAAGAGTGGATGACCTGTCTACCCTATTGTTCAGCACCTCCTCTGGCTTGAATGTTCTCTAGTGTTCTTTGATGTGACACAAAGACATCTGCACACTTTATGGTTATCCCTATAAATCCATCCTCATATTTCTTCTACAGAACTCTTTCTCTGGGAAAAGTATTCCAATCTTGTTCATTCATGCTTATTGGCCAACCAGCCAAGCCCCTGGCCACTGCGCAGGAGTCCGTGTATATTTTCTTATCTCACAATACTTGTTCTTCTACACTACACTGATGACAAGGTGAGGTTTGCCTGAAGATCCCTCAGCATCCTTTCCCTGGCATGTTCTTCCAATATCTGTTAGTTTATATTGGGCGGATCTTACAGATCTTACAATTCTTGAATATTTTCTTTTTTTGTTTTCCTGGAGCAAAGACCATGTTGAGACCTGACCTTTTTTTGTTGTCTAGAGCTTTTAGGGAAGATGGGACCAGATCTTGAGGAGAACAAATGTTAGCTTTTGTATAGCCTCCAGGAGCAGAAAAACGACTACTCTCTAAAGGGAAGAGATCATGTCCTGCCTGTCCAGAAGGTGGAGGGGAACTAGAAGTTCAGTGTTCTTAACTGTATCCACCCAGATATACTTTTAGCCATTACTTGCCTATCACTACCCTAACTTTTGCACAGAAATTTGGCTGTGTTGTGAATACAGGTTCCTTAATAATTCTGTGATTCTCCAAAAAATATGTTCCTTTTTCTAGCACAAATTGACCTCATAGCAGGAGATAAGAATCCCTTAATTAGCTGCCATATAAGACTGAATTTTACATTTTCATTTAATAGTTGCTTTACCTGAAGTTGTCATTTTCTTCCATGGATTTAACAACAACCAAACAACTCCTAGCCCTTAATGTTTACTGGTATTCCCACATTTCTCAAATGCAAGGTTCAGTTCAGTCTATATTGTGTTTTAATCACCTCAGGCAAAAATCTTAGCAGTTGTGATGCTACAGAATTTGAAGGGTTTCCCTGACTCCAGTTATGATTTTTTTTTAAGATTTATTTATTTATGCATACAAGCTGGGGTACAGGCCAGAGGTGTGGGGCAATGAGAGGTTTCACCAGAGACAGAGTGGGGAGCAGAACAGGCAGATGGACAGAAATACACTACTGAGGGGAGCAGCAGCCGAGGCAGGAGAGGTCTGCCACGCCATGTGGGAATCTCCCTGGCTGGGCATCGAACTCACGTCACCACTGCCTACAGCTCCATAAAGCAGCGCTTAACCTCTGCACCACCAGGGAAGTCCCGTCCAGTTACGATTGACATAGAGCCAGTTGCCAGTGGCGTCTGTGTGGCAAATGGTTAGTGAATGATTCAGTTCTAGAATCCCATCCTGAGGATGTGCTTCCAAAGACCACTACTAATAGCATCTGAGACTAGGTTTCCCCAGAAATAGTCCCTGAGATCAAGATTCAAGTGTAAATGGTTTATTTGGGAATTAGTTCTAGGAGAGACCTAAAGCGAGAAGTAAAACAAAAGGGGGCGGGGGAACAGAACTAATAAAAGATGGATTATAAACCAAGTTACCATGCTGAAGGAAGAGATTAATCCTTTCAGCATATCTAAGAATGAGTGTAGATTACATGAATCAGAATTTTTTCTTCCAAGGGGAAAATGTGATGGAATATTTAAAGTTGATGATTACTCCCAAGGACATTAAATCCCTGGCATTTCCAGGCTACTGTGTTATAGGCAAGGAACCCAAAAAAATCTTGGACAGTTAAATTTAAGCTGCATGTGTGCAAATATGGATGTGAAACCAGT
Organism: Scalopus aquaticus; assembly: GCA_004024925.1. Taxonomy (NCBI): domain Eukaryota; kingdom Metazoa; phylum Chordata; class Mammalia; order Eulipotyphla; family Talpidae; genus Scalopus; species Scalopus aquaticus. Next base: position 44,092 of record PVIJ01003517.1, read on the forward strand.
AGCATGCTCCCCAGCTAAAAACTTTAAAATGTTATTAGTAATTTGTCTGCTTAAACAGTAGAAATGACTTTGAATGAATTTTTCAACATTATCCAGAAACTGATCTCTCTAGTTAAAGAATTTAGATGGGATTGACATTGGGATTCCTAATAACTGACAAATTTTATAGACCTTTGCTTTTCATTAAAATATTATGGTTTTAAATATGTTTCTTCAAAGAAAATTGGAAACTAACTCCTTAAGAAACATAATTACCAAAAAACTCAATCGCAAAATATTTCCTTGAGGTTTCTGTGAACCAATTTGATGCAGACTACACTGGTATGTGGACAGCTCTTTGTGTACCCCTTCTTGGGTGACCTCTCTTTGTGCGATTGAATATATGAGCTAAAAACATATGGGCTAATAGAATATGTTGCTTGTAGAAAGAACTGGGAGTGTGTGTGACCTGGAAGTAGTACATCTGAGTGCCTCAAAAATCATGATAATAGGGCCTCCCTGGTGGCGCAGCGGTTGGGCGCTGCGCTGTGGAGCTGTAGGCAGTGGCGACGCAAGTTCGATGCCCGGCCGGGGAGAATCCCACATGGCGTGGCAGTCCTCTCCTGCCTCGCCCGCTGCTCCCCTCAGCAGTGTATTTCTGATCTGCTTGTTCTGCTCCCCGCTCTGTCTCTGGTGAACCGTCTCGCCGCCCCACGCCTCTGGCCTCTACCCCAGCTTGTATGTATAAATAAAAAATAAATATTTTTTTTTAAATCATGATAATATCTCAATTATTTACCCCAGCCTAGGGAATAAAATGATAGTAAAATGATGCACAATTCACACAAACTGTAATGCAAATTTTCAGGAAGATATTTGAAGTCAATTCTATTTCCCATTCTGTTCCCAGAGAAAACTATTTTTGGTCTCAAATCCTGGCATATTCGCTTGTTCAGTGTAGGTTAGCTAATTTATTCTACTTTAATCTGTTCTGGTCCTTACTTGCAAGAAGGTGATAAATATTTTGGTCAACTACTCATGGAATTTTTTTAACTATACATTTTCCTTTAACTTGATTATTTCAGAATAATCATTAATATATTTATTGTCATGACAGAAAAATCTATAGTTATTCTATTCCAAAAACAGATTACCCCATCACAAAATCTATAAGAATAAGATCTAAAGTAGATCTTCTAAGTCGACACATGTTCCTTTTTTTATATCAATCTTCAATTTAATTGGAAATCACTAAGAAGTACAGTGATTTCTTTTAACATCGTTCATATGGCAGGAATTATTTTACATACTTTTCATGATAACCCATTTATTTCTTCACAGCTGTGTGAGATAGATAATGTTACTGTTCTTAACCTTACAGATAAAGAAATAGTTGTAATAACTTTTCTAAAGGAAAAGACAAAATTGGAGCACAGTCACCATTGTTTAGAGTCTGTATAGATCTAGCCAAAAAATTATATGGCTGAATCGTAAAGAAAAATATAAAATAACTTGACTGATTCTATAAGTGATAGCTTATATATTTTTTTTTTAAATTCCAAAATATTAGGATTCTTAGAAATTCTAAGATAGAAACATTATTAGTTTATAATGGCAAAAAGTTTTTTTGCAAATCTAATTGTATTATTCATTTTCAAGAGGAATGTTGTCTTTTGCTGGAGAATTTCTTTTAGGAAATTGTATTTTGGCTTGAAAAAGCACATATGAATTGGATTGCTCTTAAAATTACAAATAAACACTTGTACATTTCTGGATTACACATTTGCTAGATGTAGGACTTTTAAAAATATATTTACTTTGTCATCTATTTTTTGCATCTATCAACTCAATGTATTTTTGCTTTCATTAATGTTTCAATAGTTACCTTGCATTATTTGCAGGATTAAATAGAATTAATTTTTTCTGTAATTTTTTGGTAAAAGTAGAATTATAGTTTTGTCTTTTTAACAGATAGGCCCTTAACATTAAATTCAAACTTAACAATTTAATGACAAGGAAATGCTAAGGAAAAAAAATTCTAAGTACATTTATGATATCCTGGTATGTGTGTTTGTATGCACAAAAGCAGCTGTATTTTTTTTCCTTTTATATCTCTTGAACTGGTTGAAATTCTAGAAAAAAAACATAATGTTTAGGTTTGATGACTTCAGGGAAGCTTAATAATAAGGCACTGAAGAAGCCTGGTAGTAATCTTGTAGTTAACTTCAGCAATTTTTCCACAAAGCCCTCCTGCATTTCTCTTCAATCTCATGTCCAAGATGTCAGTCATCCAAACAGTTAGAGTGTAATCTGTATTAACATGTTAACAAAGTTGCTCAGAACCACAAAAGAAAAATGAAGCAGCCTTGATTTTTAGGTTTATCTAAGTTTCTTTCTTTTTTTAAGAGAATAGTCATTTTTGTGCTTAAATCAAATCATGTATAAGATGTCAGAATGAGTGTTACATAATTTCCTAGTGTTTATTATCTCCAGGGCTGTTCTTTGTTGGAGAAAGGAAGCCTGCTGTTAAGCGAAGCTTAAATGGGAGCATAATGGAGTTGTTTTCCCACTAATCCAGTTAGATGCTTTGATAGAAGTAAGTGGTAGATGATGGGAGCAGCTATTCAATCACAGCATGTTCTGATTTACAGTGAAAATTTCAAATGTTGACACAGAAAGTGGAATTTGTTTATGAATATGAGGGAGTTTGACATTTAGGAGTAAAATATGCAAGGCAGTGGAGAATGAAAGGAAAATGCATGCTGACTGTGTTCTGTGTGTTAAAGTCAATGTGTTAAAAGTTAATGACTGAAGAACATAGTCACGTGTTTCAGTAAAACCATTTATCTCCTTATTTAAGAAGTCAATGCAAATGTTAGGATCTTTGAATCAGTTTTCTTCCAGGAAGTTTTTCTAATTCATGGTCATTATAAAATGCTTTCTTTTACTATTCACTAGAAAGAAATCATCAAAATATAATTCCTTATAATATCTTTGCCTTGGTTGTAGGAGAGAACATTTTTTTAAGTAAGTTAAATCCTTTGCCCAGATTATAGTCAGTTAACAATTTTAGAAATGAATCTATCCATAAGAACTAAGTAGGCAAACCTCTAAAGAAGACATACATCTGACCTATAGGCACATGAGAAAATGCTCAAAATCACTTATTATATAAGGGAAGTGCAAATCAAAACCGCAGTTAGATAGCACCTGATCCCTGTGAGAATGGCCTATATTAAGAAAGATCAGAAACAGTGTTGGTGAGGATGTATGGAGAAAAAGAACACTCATCCATTGTTGGGAATGTAACTCAGTACACAGCCACTATGGAAAATGGTATTGGTATTCCTCAAAAAAAAAAAAATAGTGAATACCAAAGGATCTAGTAATCCACTGCTAGATATTTACCCAAAGAATCGGAAAGCCCAATACAACTAGATTGTGTACTCTTATGTTCATATCAGTATTATTCACAAAAGCCCAGAAATAGAACTCCTCTAAATACCCAGTGACACATGAATGGACTCAGCTATTAGAAAAGATAAAATGGTGCCTTTTGGAACAAAGTGGATGGATCTTGAGGTGACTGTGCTATGTAAAATTAGCCAGAAAGTGAAAGATAGTTACCAGATGGTTTTGCTCAGTTGTGAAATAATATAACCAAAGAACCAAACTGGCAAAGTAAAGCAAAAATAATTCTTAGACTTGGTGAAAAACATACTGCTTACCAGAGGGTGCAGGGGTAGCGAGGAGACTCTCAGAGGCAAGGTGGTGGTGGTGGGGGTGGGCACTGGCGCTGGAACTTGGCGAAGAGTGAGTGAAGCCTGTGCATGTACGAAGTGTGAAATTGTGTTCCCCAAATTATGTAGTTATGTAAGTGATTGGCAAATTAATAAAATTTGAGAAAAAAAAAATTAATGTATAAAATCAGCAGTGAGGAACCATAGCCAAGTTAGGAGCCTGGGAGGAGGAGGTGAGCCCTACTCACCAGCTGATGTATTTGCCCTAAATACAACTAAAAAAGGCATGTGGAATTTCTGGGCACATACTTCTATGTGAGACAGGTTTGTGTTCCTGTGTGTCTATATAAACAAACAAAAAATACTCTACATATTAAATGATAAATAGTTTTGTGTACTATGTAGGTGGGGAGCTAGAATGTGTTGGTCTGTATCAAGAAAACAACAACATGATGGAATGATATGGTGACAAAAATGGCAAGATTCATCTCTGATGAAGTGACCTAATTCTTGCTCTCCTCAAACAATCCTGCCTCTTCACTGCACTCATAGAATTTCATAGGGAGAATGTACAGTCTTTGAAATACTAGTTATGTGCTTTTGGACAAGTTCATTAAGGTTTATAAATTTGTTTCCTCCTCTTTGTAATGGACAGAATCATATTTAACCAGCCCAAATATTGAACATTAAGTGAGATATATTATGAACATTATTATGGTTTTTATTGTGATTATCATCATCTTCTAATGCTCAGAAGTAGTTCTTAAATCTCCAAGTCTAAGCATTAACCACCAATTTGCTGAAATTTATGCACATCCCAGCCTTGAAGATAGAGATACCTCCTTCCACAGAAGAGATCTACATTATAGAGTAATTAAGATACTGTCTGGCTCAGGGCAGGGTCGGGTGGGGAGGGGAGGAATGTACTGATTGCTGGCAGCCCCCATGTAAGATCAGGAGTTTCTTCATCTGGGGGCACACCACCTGAAACATCTCTTGCCTGTGCAGGTGACCCCTGGTGCTCCCCTCACCCCATCCTCCTGCACCTTTAGGTGCAGACAGAGATGTCACACTAGCTATTGTCATTGCCATGAGTGATAAACCGTCTTTGTCTCTGACCCACAGGGCTTGTATTTTTCTGCCAGTGTCTATGAAGCTGTAGGAGGCTCACTCGTTAGCTTGCAAGGAGAATAAAATCTCAGACACTTCCCAGTTCTTGACTTGACAGTTTCACGGCAACTCATGTCAGAGTGGGGGGCAGTTTAAAGATGAAATTGCCCTGTATGTGCAAGAAAGACCTGATTTAGATTGTTCCCTTTCCTGTGTGCTTTAAATTTCAGATTTCCTCCTGAAACATGACAGTTTGTTCCCACACAAGGACATGATTTTCTTGGCTTAGGGTTGCTCTTACTCTGTATATAATAATGAACACATTTGTAAGCTATTGTACAATTTAAATTTGAAGGTGATTTCTCAACCCCTACAAATCAGGTACACTTTTTGCCAGAGCTCAAGTAAAATGAGAGATATTTGGCTCGCCAGTATAGTTTTGTTACAAATGAATTCTAGGAAAGTAATTTCATTTTGTGTCTTATAAAATAGTCATCCATCTATATTTCAGGAAACTTTATGTTGATTTATATCTCATTTATGTCAACAAACAAGAATATTGTACTTCATCCCCTTGCTACTTAAAGTGGAGCCTGTGCCCAGGCAGCATGAGTGATGCCTGGCTGCTTGTTAGAAATAAAGAGTCTCTAGCTCCACACCAGGTCTGAGCAGCCAGAATTTATATGCAGCAAGTGTCTCCAGTTATTCCCAAACAATGAGGAAATCAGAAATCAGGATACATTAAGTAAGTACAATGAGTAAAGTCTAACTGGGCTTGTTATATCTAATCATCTTTATCACTGTCTTAGATATTTAGATCTTGGCAATTTATAAAATTACTAGTACTATGGATATTTACATGTATTTTCATTTTGTATTAATTCGCTTTGTGTAGGTGAGTTAGTAACAGAAACTGGAAGAAGTAGAATTAAATTATTGTAAAGAACCAGTTACTTTTCTAATACTGTGTTTTTTAAAGGTTAAGATGGGTACTTTTAAAATTATCTTCATCTAAAAGACATAAAAAAAAATTATACACTGAAGGAAAGACTGAATTAAAGGACAAATTTAGGGATTACAATAACAGGGTAAGCAATAAAGGTTATTTAGTTAAAAAAAGAGACATTGCAAAAGGATAACTTAATTGCTTTGCAAGTATAAGGAAAGATTATAAGAAGGTGTTGACAAGCATGATAAATATTTTTTCCACTAATTAGGTAGTTTTTGGTACTTTAAAATTATTTTCATTTACAATTTTGAAAAGTAAAATATTCAAGGTGAGAAAGAGGGAATACTTTTATTCTGAACTGGACTATTGTTTAAAAAATATAGAAGCAATTGACTTATTCACTAGTGCTTGAAGAAACATTTCATACCCAGTAAGCTCAGAAGTCAGTCAGTTCATATTGGGTAAAACTTTTCAAAGTACATTCAATATACTTTGTAAAGGTAAAAGGAGTGACTTGGGCAGACCTGAGTATGACTTTAGCAGGGTTGTGCATGGCTATTGAACAGTTTTATTTGCTCCTAATTATTTAGCAAGTTTAAATTCAAAGGAAATTAGAGATTCATAGTATATCAAGGCACTGAGTAGAATGCAAAGACTATCATCTTAATATTTGAATAGTAAAATCCCATTTTAGGAAATGGGCAAAGGACTGAGATAAGGACAAGGCCTTTCTTAACCTCCTGGGCCTCCACTGCTCTCAAAATAACTTGAATTCTTTCACTAATTGTAATGTGGCTCCTCTCATCAGCTTCTCACTTTGAGGTGACACGCGGAAGAGCTACATTCTGATCATATTGAGAAAAATCTATCTGACCTTGTGGGGAGACTTATCCCACATTATAAAGTGGCAGGTTAAGGTCTCTTATAAATTTTAGGTTCAAATGTTGGTATTTATTTTTCTCATAATGAATCAACCTTTCTTATATTTCATTAAGAATCCATGCAGATCACACCCTTTAAAATACATTAAAAATTATAAAGTTTCTCCTCCTTAAACTTACGATCCGTTGATAGGTCTTCTCTTTATTCAGTTTTTTCATTAATTTATATTATAATCATAGGCTTATACTTTTTCAAATATTATGAAGACTTGTGTATATTAGATTTCAACATAACTGAGTTAGACTGAATGTAGTTCCTTCAAGTCTACTTGATGACTTTCATCAATGATTTTGATTCCAGATGCCATTTCACATTTAAAGACTACTCTTGAGTGCTAAGAACCTTGCTTTAAAAGATCTGTCCTTTCTGCTAGACATGCACAAATTAGAACTCACTTGTGTTTCCTCTGAGTCTTGCCTTGATGATTCTGAGTCTAGATCCTTCTCTGATAATCATCCAGCTTTGATAAGGAAGTATTTGAGCGGAGAGGGCCTCCGTGATCACCCCATCTCCAGTAGCACCCCCCTTCTGGTTCTCTCACTTTAGTTACTCTCTATCACCTTACCTTACTTTATTTTCTTTATAACATTTCTCTCCTCCTAGTATATTTTATGTATGTTTTTATTTTCTTTTTTCTTGTACTCGTTTTCTCCCCAAGAAAGCCTGCTGCTTTGATTGTGGAGACATTGTTTTGCTCAAATGTTGTTGTATGGAGAACAGTTCAAGGTGCATGGTGTCCTCTTTGAACTGATTCTTCTTTGTCAGTCGTAAGAGTGCTGGGCAATAAAGTGCTATGTAGCTGACAGAATTTATACCAAATTTTCATCAGTGATAAAATATCTCTGTGTTTTTTTCTGTGAGCAGAATCATCCTCAGGCTAATTATGAACTGTAATGCAGCATCTGTACTCTGCAAGTCCTTGAAATATTGTGTCATTCTCTTTGTGTTCTTGAAGCAAATTCACTCATCACCGCAGCTACTACTTCTTAAACTAGGGATGATCTAAGTTATCAGCCTCAGTTACCATGAAAATGGGAAACACGGTGGTGAGCTCAGCATCACATTTTGCTAAAGAGGATTCATCAGCACTTGTGACCATTTGGTCATTTCATCTTTGGTTCCTGGAATTCAAATTTCTGCAGGGCTATGAAAAAATAACTGTAATAGAAACAATACAGGTATGATTATTATATCTCAAGAGTGATGGAGTGAAGGGGAAACTGCCCATGTTTCTGGTTGGACAGACACGGCTGCATCAGGATTTCACAGTGGTTGGTTAAAACATGGTTGAGAAGATAGATATAAATGTCAGTAGAGACGAGTGAGGAAGCTAAATTACTTTTGAAATAAAAGAATAGTGCTCTCAGTTGTTTGAAATTCTCAGTATAGTTAGAGGATTAGTTTTCTGTATCAATACATAAATATATTAAAAATGATGCAAGGAATTTATTTAGAAAATCCACTTAACATTTCATAATAAGTAAATAGTCTGCATTTGGGGTATATCATGATTAAAGTTATTGTGAATATTTGTTTAGAAATTAAAATTGTCAAAGATTTTAGTGGTTAATGATTTTTTTTAGGTAAACATATTTTGTATTCATTCTATCAATAGTTTAACTACTTGGGGGACCCTTTTTGACATACCGAATTAATCATTCTCATTTTGTATTTTTTCTAATAGTTAAAACTATGAGATCTAAATGATTTGATTTTAGAATTTCAAGGGCTTTCCAAATGATCTAGTAAACTTTTATTTCAGAAAGGAAGGACAGAGCTCAGAAGACATAATTAAATCAGTTTTGAACATTGATGCTTATTAGAAACAGGGTCTGGAGTTGACCTGGTTTTCTGAAATTGAATTAAAAAAAATGGAGAATTCTTAATCAAATTTTTTTCCTGCCTAAATGGACAAGGAAACCAGTAACAAACACTTAAGTGTAGGGGGATAACAACATCAGTTTGAGGACAGAGATAGGCGTGGTGTCTCCAACTGTGGGAAGGTGACCACACCTTCTGGTTTTCCATGCATAGGGATTAATAATAAAAATTAAATTTAATAAAAATTAAAATTATTAATTACCTATTAGTACTTGTAACAATATCTTTAGGACTTGCATTTCAAAAACGAAAATATGTAAGCTCTTCTTCTCTTTAGAAGACTTGAAATGATGACACAGTAATAAATATGGAATTAATGAATAATTCTTTCTGAAAAGAAAAGCTGCTTGAAGTGAGGCTATCGATTTTCTCAAATTTTTGATAGATGTAAATTTAACTTGACAAAATAATTCTAAAGTTCAGTAGGAAGACAACTGTGAAAAATAACCTAAGAGGATATGGCAGTTTTGTCTTGTGTGTTAGCCTGTGTCAATTTTTAAGATTGAGTTTTGAGTCTTGGTTGCGCGGAGCCTGGGCACTTTATCACTTTAAGCGTCATTTCCTCAACTGTTCAGTGTGTGTCATGCTAACCCGAACACCTAATCTTGAAGTTTAAATGAATTGTGGTTTGTATTGTATTCTTGAAATTCTCAACAAGTTAGTTTTTATCATTAGTACTAATAAAAAAAAAGCATGTAAAGAATAAAATAATTCAGAAATTCTAGGAATATACCCCCAATCTTAATTTGTTACATAGAATGGAAATGAACCAATGTTTAATGAAAGGGAAAACTGATTCTTTGGAAAAACAGCTCAATCTAATTGTCACCTTTTTTATTGGGGGAAATAATTCTGCCATGATGAAATACCCAAATGTAAAAATCACAGACCAAACCAACAATATTAGTGGAGATTGTACATGGCAATTTATCTAATTAAAGGATGTTTTTTTGCCTAAGAATAAAATTATTTCAAGACATCATAAAGGATATGCTGATGGTTTAAATTAGAAAGTAAGCAGAAAACTGGAAAAAGAGAACTTACTAATGAGAAGATTACGTGTAATTAATGAGAAAGTTTTACTTGCCTATCAAAGGAATTCAAGTAATTAAAATATTCACATAGACATTTTACTTAAAATTGGGCAAATAAAAATGTTCATTATTTTGAGAATGAAATAAATTGGCACAAAATTCTGGAAGTAATTTGCCAATAGATAAGGTACCTTAAAATTCTTAACTGGGAGTGTATATGTGTGTTTGTGTGTATATGTGTATGAATAAATGTTATCAGCTGTTGGGGAAAGGGTGCTTTAAGATAATCATTCTGTTCCTTTGCAATATATTTTCTAGTTCAAATTTACTATAAAAATAGGAAAAATCAAAATTAATAGTTTTTCATTGGAATAAAATATAGCCAAGATTTTGAAGTTTAGAGCCTTTGTTCACTTCCCATTTATTTTCCTGCATTGCCATCTTGTGTCTAAAATGTGGATAGCTTCTGATAACATAATTTGTAATATTCTGTCTGATCTGCAACGTTTCTTAACTGTATTTAATTGCGGTAATTTATTTTATATGATATAAATTGTTACATGAAATTTGAGTCTAGTTAAATTATATAAGGAAGGTATTTTGTAAATAAAAAAAAATGCCCTTTTCAAAGCAGGCTGAAACCACAATTTTGAACTATATTGCTTTTACACATCATAAAGAGAGGAAAAAGATCATGAAGGTGTGCTCTAAGAACTAATTTTAATTTTGAACAGTTCTTCCAAAACCAAGGAATTATACCTTGTCTATGTTCCCATTAGAGAGTGTGTTATGACTGACCGCGTGCAGTGTACCAAACAGTCTGCTGTAGCCAGAGTTTGTACTTCCCGGGAGAGGGGAGGGGTGGACAGGAAAGGGCGCCCGAGTGTTCAGATAGTTTAGGTGGGCCGCCTCTCTTTGCCATTCCAGGTTGAGTAATATCACCCTCAGGTTTCGTTTGTCTTCACTTCTTAACAATTTGGGGGAAAATTACTTGACCCCATCAACCTGGTCAAGGGCAAACTTGGTGCTCCAGGAAGGTATTCACAGGGGCCGGGCCACACACAGGGCAGTGCCCACACTTCATTAGCCCCGTGCCAGCTTCCTGGGATGAGCAGGCGAGCAGCCCCTCTGTCGGAAATATTTTGTGGAATCGTTTTTTATTCAGTGAAGGACAACAAGCAAAAATAGATACTGTCTTAATAAATCCAAGAGTTTAAGTTACTTACTTTAAGGAATTAACTGTGTTTTGGCCTTGCAGTATTTTTTCATTTGAGGTGTAAAGTGCTCAACTATGCTATTTATGACAGGGAGTTCTTTGGAAGCATGGAAATTTTCTGTTAACGATTATTTCAGAGAATTTTTCCAACTGATCTGATGTTTGAGGGACACTCTTTTATATGGTCTATTAAAACTGGTATTGTCTATCTGAATCTCCTGAATTTAGGAATCTTCTGATTTCAGTATTGAGTACAGAAATCTTCTTAGTAAAATGAATTTTAACGTGATAGAGTGGATTTACCGTCTACTATGTGCTGGGCTCTCCACTAGCTGTGTTATGTACATCTCTAGTTGACTCTAAACGGTCTAATTTGGACAGAATGTTTATACTAATGAACAGGCAAATTTAACAACATCTGTGGAGCTAAAATACAGTTTCTCATAAGGCTGTAGCTTGATAACAACATTGTGCACTGTTTTCTGATTTTTTTAAGTTCTCTATCAGTACATATAAATATCTGTAAATACTTAGAGTGGATCTATTTTATGCCAACACAAGGATGCAGTGTGATGGACATTTTCTCTAATCACATGGACTTCTACCCCACATGATTAGAAGAGTCTATCAAGTTATGAAAAGAAATGTGAAATCGTAGTTTGGAATGATTGTGGGAGGGAGGGATAGGTGAATGGCTGGACAGATAGATATAGACACACACACACACTCACACACACTCACACACACACACACACACACTCACACACACTCACACACGAACTGTTTTTACCTAGTTAGGGAGGGTCATGAAATCCTTTCCTTGAGGAAAGAATGTTGAGGTAAGTGGGACAATCAAGTGAAGAAGAGAGGAAAAATTGTGGTAGGCAGAAGCCACAGGATATCTGGAGGAAGAAATGAAATCATGTCCAAATTTTGGAGTAGAGATGCAAAATCCTTCATGATTCCTATTCCACACATGCTCATGTTATCCCTCACACATTCAGCATGTCTGCAGAGATTTTTCTCAGCACTTCTAATCAGGGATCTAGTTGTTTGAATTTTCTGGGATCCAGAAAGGAATCATAGTGAAGTTCATACAAATTTCTGATTATGCAGAAGTAATAAAATATACATTTTCACAAGAAGTATTTTCTTAAAAGATGACAAAAACAAGGCTCGTTAAACATATTTTCATTAACCATATACTATTGTAGAACTTTTTAATATATTTTTTCTCTGTGGCTTTTAGTATGTGGTTTACAAATTAAAATCTGGGCACATGTTATCAAAGATTGCAATTGCAGTTTATAAAAATAAACCTGTTATTTATTTTTTTTCTATTCTGAAAGCAAATGAGTTTAAGGTGTCTGTGGAATATATGCTTATTGTAGTTAGGACATTTTATATTTCTTAATACTTTCCTAATAGCATAAAATTTGCTACAGGGACTTAGACTCTTAGTTATTTCTTTCTCTGCATTACTTATGAGTTTTATTAAGAGTATGATTGTAGCATTTCTGTTATACACCGCTAAATTTGTATTTAATGAATTAAATTTACATTTAACTTGTTTGTGTTAAAGTGATTTAATAAGATGCTTCACTTTTTTTTTTTTTTTAAAGATTTATTTTTTATTTATACATACAAGCTGGGGTACAGGCCAGAGGCGTGGGGCGGCGAGAGGGTTCACCAGAGACAGAGCGGCTAGCAGAACAGGCAGATCAGAAATACACTGCTGAGGGGAGCAGCGGGCGGGGCAGGAGAGGTCTGCCGCGCCATGTGGGATTCTCCCTGGCTGGGCGTCGAACTCATGTCGCTGCTGCCGACAGCTCCAAAGCGCAGCGCTTAACCGCTGCACCACCGGGGAGGCCCCGATGCTTCACTTTTTTGAGTTAAAAGACAATCAAGGCCGACCAAAAGACTCAGGGTAATACATTATTCAGTGTTCATTTTCTGCATAAATTATAATTTTATCATGACTCATAGTTTAATCACTTAATGCCATTCCCTGTAATCATTTTTAATAATTCTCCAAAGTCACATATTTTATTGTTAATATATTGCCCAGCTTTCATTTGCTTCTTAACATGGAATTCTTAATACTTTTTTTCCTGTCAAGATGGAACATACAGTGTAAGATTCTGTCAAATCATCAAAGAACAGTAGCATGATAAAGAATGGGATTGGATCTGAAGATACTAAGTTTTCAGTATTTAAATTTATACTAAAGAAGTTATTGGCAGTTTGTCCTCACATCTGGTGTCTCTGAAAGTAGTGTACAAAGTACAAGCGAGAGAAGGAACTCAAATTGCTTATCTGCAGTTCATTCCCTTCCTCTCCACCCTCTCCAAATCTCTCCTCTCCCCCGTGCTGTATCCCAGTCACCTGGACTCACTGTTCATTGGGGACAAAAGCCATGGACAGCAGCTATTGTCTTCTCAGCGCCAAATCTGTGTCCTGGAATATCTGCTCTGCCCCTGCTCTTCTTTCTTAGAGTGATGAAGCTGCTGCGTTGCTGCTGCTGCTCTTCCTGCCGCTGAGTCGCATCCGTCCCCACAGTCACATTTTTCTTCCTCTCCTTTCAGTATCACTCCTTCTTGTTCTGATGATCTTCACTTTAAACAAGATTTTTCTTGTTCCCAAGTCCACCCTCTTTTCCCGATTTCCTTCCCAATCAAGGTGCTTTGTACATGATCACATTTACTATCTGCTGTTCAATGCATTTCTGGGGCCTGCCCCCACAGACGCTCCCTGTAGCACAAGGATGCGTGCAGTGGGCTCCTCTTCTGTCTGAGCAGCATGTCTTCTCCCTGAGACTTGGACTTTTGTTGTTTTTGTTCTCATTATCCAAGAGAGTTCAGTCTACTGATTTTCTTCCTTACCTATATGGGAACTTAGTTTTCTCAGGGATAACTCCTCTACTTTACTTTCACTCACATTCACATGGTTTTAGGACAAATTTCTGTACTGAAGTCTTTTTTTTTTTTTAATCCTTAGCCAAGACTTCTTTTAAGCCTCATGCTTTAAATGTTATGATTTCTTGATGTGTCCGTTGGTTGTCTCATATCTATGGAAAGCTGACCCTCATTTGAATTTGCTTCTTTCTCTATTTCTCAAGTGTCCCTGGTCCCTTTGCACCTCCAGCCCTGTGGGCATTGCTGTGCCCATGTCAGAAAGCTGGTGGTCATCCCAGGTACCACTCTCTTATCCTTCTACATCCCCCATCCACACCGCATCCTAGTGATTGTTTCTCCAAAACAGATCTTGAATTCTGCCATTTTGACCATCTTCACACATAAAGACACTATATTTTTAACTAAGTTACCCCTTTCCCCAACTATTCACAATCCAGATCGGATCTCTCTTCTCTGATATTGTCTTCTGGAGCATAGTACTATATTGCCTTAAGAATTAAATATAATTTATAGTCAATAATGAGAGGCAATATGGGGATAGTTGAAATCATAGACTCTTTTGTCATAGTGTTGATTTGCATCCTGACTCTCTTTGCTATGTGTCTATGGATGTGTTTTTTAACCTCTCTAAATTTTCTTAGTGGATAAAATGAAAATAACATGTTTCTTGTAGGGCATTTGCAATGAGGAAATGATTAATATTTGTAATCATTATAGTTGTAAGTTCAACATATATTAATAGTAAACAACATAAAAGCATTTACATATATGTGTGGGCTGTGTACGTATATGTACATCCCACATAATTTAGTTATAGTTTGAAGGCACAAAACTAGCATCTGTCCCCATTCTTGGCATATAACCTGCTGGGAGGAAATATTTGTTTAATGGATTGATGAATTATATAGTCTGTAATTTTATTTCAGTGATTTTCAAGGAAAAATAATGATTATTTATAAAATTATGTAATCACCTATAAAATTTTTATTCTGACTTGTGATCCACCTATCTAATAATTACATGTTTTTGAGGGAGAACTATCTTCAACATCTCCCCTAGCTAGTTTACTGCCTTCTAGCAAGTGTGTTTTTATCATTCTCATTTTGTAGATAGAACAGTCTGGCCCCCAAGACTATAAGGGACTTAAACATATAACAGGGTGACTAATGATGGGATGATCCAGCTGAGTGACCTGGATAATCTTATGTTATCTAGTTGTGCTTATCTTTTTGGAAATATCCCCTAAACTCTGTGAATGCTTCTTATATGATTGGTGAAATTCCTTTGGTGATCATTCTTAGCTTTTTAATTTGGATATTGTTTATTTGCTCTCCTGTCTTAGCTTCTTTGTTGCTTGGGACCCCTCACTTAGGCGTTGCCTTTCCGCGACGATCTGCTCGCCCTCTACCTTGTCTTCATGACCACACTGTTTCTTTGCAGAACTTCTGAGTGATGGTTCCAAGAAGCCACTTGATTCCCTAAGATTGTTTTCCTATTTTAAAATCATAGAAAACATCTCTCATCCAATTTTAAGGTTACTAAAACCTCTGTTCCTGCTATTCAGCAGGCCATTTTTGTATCTGATTTTTCCATATGAGAGACACAGTTTCTATCCATGTCATATCATTTCTAGACTTGGAAATGTTTTATTGGTTTTCGTTTATGGATTTTGTTGATTTGTTGGGGTTTTTTTTGGCCTAAATGCTCGTACAATTTGAGAGCTGGAAGAGATTGCAAATAACTCGTGTCAAATTTATAATCAGGGAAAACAAGCTTCAGGAAGGTAAGTGACAGTATGAGTTGGGGACTTATTTAAAAATTAGTATTTGATCCTTGGGATACTTTTGTTTCCAATCTACTCACTTTTCTTTTTCAAAGATAAAGCAGTGCAATGGAATTAAGAAGCATAAAACACAAATTCAACAAAAATCATGATTGGTTTTCATTTCCACTCACTTTTTTTTTTTTTCAGTTTAACAGCAATGCCCAGGATGTAAGCTGTTTTCAGCACCTTGTCCAAGCAAATGTAAGAAATAAGAAAGTGCTGAAAGATGCCGTGACTAATATCACAGCCAAAGGAATCACAGATTATAAGAAGGGTTTTAGCTTTGCTTTTGAACAGCTGCTTAATGTAAGTATCAGTACTAGCCCTTTTCTTTCTTTTTACTTAATTGTAGAATCTGAATTTCAGTATCCTGATTTGTCCTGCTAGGTAGGTTAGATAACAGTGCTGTTTTTCATAGATCCAGAAAGCAGATCTATCCAGACATTAGAAATATTTGAACTGTTAATTTTAAACCCCCAAATCAATAGTTATACAAAATATATTTTTTCTCTTAGATAATCACATATATTCAAATATATTCAAAACACATTTGTAAGGTAATTCAAATAATAGTTACTATATAATTTAATATAATTTATTTCTAAATAATGAAATAAATAATAAATAAAAATTAAATACTTTTAACAAACACCTGAAACTTAGTTGGCATATTTAGAATATCATTTTTTTTTCTATCTCAGTTGCTACAGTATTGATCTGGAAACCTGTGCCTTCAGTCATCAAATGACTGCTGGAAATATTTTATTGTTACTCATCTATTTGATAAGTTTATGCCTTTCATTTTTTGCTAACAAATGGTAGACAGTAAGATGAACAGGAAAGTTCATCCCCTGATTTAATCTCTCATTTTTGTCTGCAATTACATCGTCAGATTTTGGCACGCCTGCTGACTGCCATGTGATAGCACATATCACACACGGTGGCCTAGTATTGTGTCTGTTTCATTTGGAACTGCTTGAGAGGGAAATGATCTGTCCCTGCAGTGGCAGTATCATGACATTATCCTCACAGTGATGAGAATGTGGACCTGACCTCTCTATACCGTGGTTTCCACTCTTAGACAGTTGTGAAGGATTATCCATAGAACCGGACACAAAGCAAACAGTGTGCCAGTATATGTCGTTGGGCTGGTGGGAGTGAAGGTGATTTTTATTGTAACCGACAAGCTCATGTCTGGCACCCAGTCAGCTCATAATCCCTGGCATACTTGTTGAGCCACTGGAGAAGCCCGTACTATGTCCTTCAAATCTGACATTGCTCTTCCCTACCTAAGTGAATCTTGTAATCAGTTTTTTAAAGCAGCTGGATTGGTTCATTCATTCATTTGTTCATTCAGTCAGCATTTGTTGAGCACCTACAATATCCAGTCATGGTCCTAATGCTGGAATAACAAAAGCACAGAGGACCACCTGCTACCAAGAAGGTCCAGCCTAGCACACTCAGTCATCATGTCATCATTCCCGTCCAGCAAGGTGATGCAGCCATAGGGCAATGAGAGTGTTGCAGGAGCAGCACAAGGAAGGGGACCAGCATAGCCCAAGGAGGTCAGGAAGTAGGCATTTCCTTGAAAAAAGGAATTTGAAGAATGAGTAGAATCCAAGGAGATTGATGGGGGGGGGGGGATCAATTGAGATTAAAAAAACAAACAAACAAACAAAAAACAGTATCAACAAAGGCCGAGAACAAGGAGATGATGAAGTACATTGAAAGAATTCCAGGTAGCCGGGCATGGCTATGCCAGCAATACAGGGAATGGAAAGGTATCAGTTCATCGTGTGAGAATCAGAGGGTCTAATAAGCGATCTGAATTAAGAAGTTAGCGTAGAAACCCTGGTATGAGGACTGAAGTGAAAAGAGATTACACAGTGTGAGGCTGCGCTGGGTGGAGGATATGCTAACTGCGAGTACTCTGTGCTGGAGTGGGTAGTGGCACAGGATCTAGAGAGACAGAATGTGAGGATAGAAAGGCTCAGGTTCAGTTGTGTTGACTTTGAAGAGGTAATATTTAATAGATACTGTTAGATGAGTAAGGAGGAAGAAGTTCAGCACTGCAGATTTTAGAGGAAATTATCTTTGTTAAATGTACAGTATTAAAGGATGTGTGTTCAGCAGTCAACCAATGACCATTCAAAACCTTCAATTTTAAATGTAATTAACTATCAGGTTGAGAGAGTCTTCTGTAGTAAAGGAATATGCTTTTCTGAAAACTTTGTTTCTGAGTCCATAATCAAGGTTTCTAGACCATGGCATTTTAATTATTCTCCTTAGTATTACTAATTTGCCTCACTTCTCCCCCCTTCAGTTTTGAATTGCAGAATAATAAGTGGTCTCAAGCCTAATGTACTATTTCAGAGAGACTCTCGCCGAGAGAGATTTATTAATAGTTACTATTAAAATAGGCTTTAACTCCTTCTGGCCTCTCATACTGCCTTTACCACAGTTGTAAATTGTTCTCATTATGTTCTCAGCTATGCCTGAAGTAAGTCTCCTGTATTTTTCTTTCCACATGTTCTTTGTGTCCTGCATTTCTTCATTTTAAAATAATTTCCCTAGTGTCATAGATGAAACATATTTTATGTCAAACACTTCGTCTTCTTATCATGCCATTCCCTGTTTTTTTGTCCTTGCAAGGTATACCTTCAAGATAACTTAAGCAAGTATCAAGTAGAAATAGAATTTGATTAATCCTGCAGTAAACCCTAAATTGAAATTTGAATTAGTCTTCATATTGCTAGCATTTCATAAAATGTTACCGAATATACTGGGGTGCATTTTTCAAAAACTGTGTTCTGTCGAGTGCATGTGCACAGGAGCTGCACAGTGGACCATCCCCTCAGGGATCAGACAGTGTGAGGTGGACAGTTATTAAAGGGAATGGCCAACTCTTCCCATTTGATTGTAGTGACATGATCAAGTTCTCGTATGTTGCTTAAATGACTATAAACCAGTTGCATATAATGTATAATTGCTGTGACTCTTTAGAGAATTGCCAATTCTCTGAAATTTTCTGTTCCATACTTTGTTGCGTGTCCTGAGAAGGCTACTCCCAGGGAAAATCATGTTGAGAGAAACCATTTTATTCCCCCTTTTGTGTGTGTCCTATTTAGTTCTCTTGAGAAAGGTTAATTTTTAATTTATACAAATGAGCAACAGGACCTAGTGTGCTAATATCCACTGATCTTTGTATTCATGAATAATAGTCTCTCCACTGCTTCAAAAAAATAAAATCATGTCCTGTTGTAAAAATTCTGTTTACTTTATCACTTTTATGAAACAGTCCTTTAGGAAAATATTGTTTTGCCTGTTTTATACATGTAGATTAAAAAAAAGGTAAATCAGAGAAATTACTTTTGGTTAAGTGATTTCAACACCTTTCACAAAAATATCTTGATGATAAAATATGTAACTTTATGTGTAGTCATACTTTCACATGATTATCTTGAAAGATAAGAACCAAGCTTAAATGTGACAAATTATTTTAGTCAGTACTGTGCTTTCACTATGTTTGGGTAAAAACTTGAATAGCCAGTGTTCAAATGGCCTGATCAATGGGGTAAGATAACTTGAAACAGAACTTTTATCATTACAGCAAAGTGTTGTTTTTGTTAACCTTTCCAACAGGAAATGGGGTTTATCTTCATTGATACATAGGATGGAATACAGACCTGCAGTTAGCTCAAACACAGCAGGAGAATTATGATTTCTAAAAAAAAAACTAGTCATTTAAAGGTGGTCAGTGTAATAACCATAATCACTTATGATTGTAGAGCACTGGAAATGTGTCTGGTCTGAACTGAATATCATGTAGTTATAAAATACAAACAAAAGCTAAGACTTACTGTGAAAGAAAAAAGTATATAATCTCAGCAATTTATATTGAGTCCATATTGAATTGATGATATTTCAGGGGACTAGGTTAAATAAAATATATCACTAGAATTAATTGCAGAGATTTCTTCTTTCTTTAATATGACTGTTACAAAGTTCACAGTCATTAAGTCCGTTTTATCTTCATTGAACAACATGAGCTAGGTGGCTGATAATTACAGAGAAACTAAGCCTTCATTAATTAGAGTGTTTTTTTTTTTTTATTCTCAAGACTTTCACAAACATAGCAGTAGAAAGGCTGAGATTATAATTTTAGATATCAGTGAAGTCCAGCATCCTAAATCACTCATTTTATTAGTACTCTGGTACTAATCTGTGGTTGGTTCCATGTCCAATAATTTTTGGAAATTTGAAGAAACTTTAAGGGAGGATTTACTTTGAAATTGACTTTTTCTGGGTTAGAATATGTGTGACAGATTGAGAGAAAATAGGAGGATATTCTGGAAATAGACATTGTATTTACAGAGATAGGTAAGAGCATTGGGTTTTAGGGATGAAAAAGGAAGTAAGAAACTAATGTTTGTAAATGGATTAGAAATATATATGAAAGGGTGTTCACAATTTTTATTACTATTTCGTCGTTTTTATGAACTATAGGGACATAAAATTGACATAGAGAACATTAGTTCATCTAAAGTCCATTTGTTAATCAATTATGGAGAGGTTATTAAGCACTGGGTACTCTTCTAGGCAGCCTGGGATAGAGACTGGAATTTAAAACATAGTGTCAAAAAGTTCTCACTGATAAAGTTACAGTTAATTAAAGATTCTGAGGAGGTGAGGTCTGTGAATGTCTGGGGGTAGGGGAGCTGTGTACTAGGTCCTGACCTAGTCCAAGAACTGGTTCTTGTGATAGACTTAGGGAGCAGTCTGTTCATGGTCTTCCATATTGTATTTATGTTTTGTTTTAAATGATACACTTTTCTTTTTTTTAACAGTATAATGTTTCCAGAGCCAACTGCAATAAGATCATCATGTTATTCACGGATGGAGGAGAAGAGAGAGCCCAAGAGATATTTAACAAATACAACAAAGACAAAAAAGTGAGTGTAATTTTATACTATTGTCATTTTAATATTACTTTGGGTGATTTTTAAAGGCTATATTGGGGGATAAGAAGTGGGGAATTGTAAATACTAGTGTATTGGTACGCATCATACAGTACGTGTCAATTTCTGATTTAGCCATTAACTATACTATTTTAATAAGATTTGTATTACCTTATGACTAGCATTACTAAAATAATTTAGACCTATAGAATCCTATTTTAGTATGCATAAATTCAAGATAAATTGTGAAAGGAAGAGAAGCCAGAGGAGAATGGGAAAATATGGAAAATAAAGTTTTTCTAGTTCACACTAAACAACTTCACATTTGATATGATCGATGATTACCTAATTTCCTAAAATATATTAGAAAAAAATACATAGATAGTTACAGACAAAATTTCTGAATATTGGCATACATACTGATGAAAACTTCTGGAGCAGTTTGAAATACGTGCAAGTGCTCCCTTACCCCTTCAGACTTGTGTAAGTTCTTCCCTCTGATCCCATACTGCACTATGTGGAGGCCTACATGGTCTTCACGCCGTATCCAGTCATGGTGTCTTCCCTCAATCCCTTCTCCACATTGTAAGGTCCTCTAAGACTGGGCCTGTGTCTTGTTTGAAGCTGAACTTTAGACATCAGCAAAGAGTGCAAAATGGATATAGTTCTCAATAGAACAATAATAGATTGAAACTAACAAAGGTTGGAAACATGATTTCTGTTATAGGAGAAATTCATACTTATAAAATATAACTTTGGATAAGGGATATACTGCTCATTTCAATATTCTAAGTAATCTGTCATGCTCTGAAGATCTCAAATATGACAAAATATGATTAACCCCAAAATTAACTCTATAAATAGAATAACAGACACTTATCCCAAAATTCTAATAATCCTCTCATAAGTTAGACTTTTTAAAAAGATTTATTTTCATTTATTCATACAGGAACTGATGTGTAGTAATTGTTTATGTCAAGGGCATCAGTATGCATATACTATGTAAATGTACATACTGAAATAATGAGTATATGTGTATAAGAGATTTCGTCACCATCTTTAAATATGACTGCAAATGCTGGTGGATAAATTGAAGAGTTCTTCACAACATCCTTTCCATCCCATACTTCTGTACCTTCCACCCTCCTGTCTGAGAACTTGGCATCCCATGGACACTGATAAGAAAGATAACAGCTTATCTTTGTTGTCTCTGGATATCAATGACAGCCAGGTCCAGCCTTGCAAAATTAACATGCATTTCATTATAAATTTATCAACTTAGATTCATTAGTCACATTATCTTTCAGTCATCTGATGTATAAAAATGAAATTTGATAGACTTAGTAAAAGAGAAACTTTCAGTACATTAAAAATTGTGCATTTGAGTATAACTATTTTAAGCCACGTGCTCAAAGCAGCTCAATTGTAGCTGAAAATAATAGATTACGAAGCCATAAAGAAAGTTTGATAAGTTCTTAAAACCTACTCTTCAAATCCTACCTTTTCCCCAAGTCTCTTGCTTGGCCTTAGTGTGGCTGCTGAATGCATCACTTGTGCTCATTTTTCATCCAGATGACATCAGAAGTCATTCAGAGCCGCCCAGGTAGGTGTGATGAAGCACATCCGGAGGCCTGATGAATGAGGCTGCAGATACACAGCACAATTTAATGAGGTCAAAAGGTTTGAGAATTAGAACAAAATGTTTGGGCTCTTTTGCAGAATATACTACTCTTGGGAATTAATCTACCTGATTATAGATAGGTACAGCTCTAAAACTGAATCCATGTTAATCTCGTCACACAGCTGTTGCAAATTAAAATACATTTACTTTCTAATCTTTACCTGAAGCAATGCCATTCCTCAGGGTTCACCCATATATATATGAGACTTCCTTAAAATGGTGCCAAAACTAAAATGAACTCTATTATAGAGTCCAAACAAATGAATAAAGGAAAGTAAAACCAGACCTAGAGTTGAAAGATAATTCCCAGGCCTGGCAAAATTTAAGATACTTGACTTTCTGTGAAGTAGCAAAGGGATAGGTTCACAAAAACACACTTACAGTTGTCCTGCCAGCTAGAAAATAATTCTTTGATTCTTAGTTTGATTTTCAGACTTAACCCAAAAATAAAAAGGTATTCAAAATTAATGAAAATTTTCAAATAACTAGCAAATTGAATGAGAAGAATGAATGGGGGAAAGAAGCCTATGATAGATGTGGAATACTTTCCAAAGTAAAAAAATTAAAGTTGTAAAGTCTAATATTAGATATAGTATCTTAATTTAAAAAAAAAATGATTGGCAAAGTCTTTTCTATTTTTCTGATAAATCCAAAGTTGACAGAAATATAACCTGAAGATTTTTTTTTTTGAGACAATATTGGCTTACTTAACTGTTGATATTTTGGAAGTACTGGATTCCCCTGCTCAAGTATCACCATAATCTACAAGAATCTAATACTTCTCACAAATGCCTAAATCTGTGTGTGTGTGTGTGTGTGTGTGTGTGTGTGTGTTATATAATTAGAGTGAAGATCATCTATGAACTTTTCAACAGATGTAGGGAAAATAAATGATGGAAAATAAGTTTTTCCTTTTCCTAATGTCTGGCTTCTCCATCAAGCAAGAATGATGCTTATGGAAAGGATGTACAGGCATATGGTAATAGAAGGGAATGTGTACTTGTAAAATGTTCCTTGCTGTCTATGAGATCGGGCATGTTCAGGATGATATGGCCATAGACTTGCTCAAATTATTCGATAGTGCACTATTAATAAAATGTTTCATTTCTAATAATTGGTGTTTTCAGATGATTTTCAGCTTTAGAATCTATACCTCTCTTCATAAAAATCAAATATATTAATTTTGCTGGAATGCTGCTGGAAATAATTCTTGTGTAGCCTTGGAGCTGTCAATAGAGATTCATTTAAAAGGCATGTTTTGTGTATGTATGTGTTTGGGTTTGTATTCTCCTTTCTGATGCCTGTTTATAATTCTCTCTCTTAGAGTAAAGTTAATATTAACAACTCTTTCTCTAAGTTAAGGAAAATCTTACCAGATACATCCTTTTCAGGTTTGAGTAGTAGTATGTCCATACATGTTACACGGTCCTTAATATATAGAGCAACTCTACTGAGGGCCACCTTGGTGGCACAAGGGGTTTAGTCTCAGCACTATGAAGCTATCTGTAGTTGCTGTAGCATGAGATTGATCTCCTGGCAGAGAGCTTCCCACATGCACAGCAGACTTCTCCTGACTCACCCTCTTCTCCCCTCAGCAGTGTATTCTAGTTAATGGGCCTGCTCTGCTCTCCACTTGGTCTCTGGTAAATCCTCTCATGACGCCCCCCGCCACACACACACCTCTGGCCTGCACCAGTTCTTGTATGCATAAATAAATCTTTAAAAAAAATCTAATGAGGGTCTTCTGGAGGCACAGCAGTTAGGTGTTGCGCTGTAGAGCTGTCAGCAGCAGTGACGCGAGTTTGACACCCGGCCTGGGAGATTCCCACATGGCGCGGCAGACCTCTCCTGCCTCGCCCGCTGCTCCCCTCAGCAGTGTTTCTGTCGATCTGCCTGTTCTGCTCCCCACTGTGTGTCTGGTGAACCCTCTCGCCACCCCACACCTCTGGCCTGTCCCCCAGCTTATATGCATAAATAAATAAATCTTTTTTAAAAAAATCTAACGAGAATGAGGTAAAGTATTACATGAAATAGGGAGTATGTGACTCAACATAAATCTTATAGAGTGAACAAAACACACTTGAATATTTCTGTGTGCAATTGTGTCACCTGGTATTGGGAAGGCCCACTATCTTATGTGAGGATGTTAAGCCAGAAAAGGGATTCTGTTCTGCTCTTTCTGTGGCTGCTGCCTTCTCCGATACAAAGTCCGCTACAATACTCCTCTGCAGAGGAGTCCTCCTCACTCGCTCTTTCTAGAGTGGTCAGTGTCTTATTCCAGGATAACGTCATCATTTCCTGTTTCTGCATCTTCTTTCTCCTAGATTACCAATTTTGTTACTTTAATTGCTTTTATTCACTTTTTTACTGATTCCCTCTATAACAAGCTCCATGCAATCAGAGTTGTGTTGGTTTATAAGCCTGCCACTGAATCCTTAGAGGCTAGCACAGTGCTGGATGCACAATAGATGCTAAATACTTACGGGTATGTCTGACATAGCAGTAAAAATGCAATAAATGTGCTCCTAAGGTTAACTATAAGAAATTCATAAATCCTTAAAAAACTCAACAGCTTTGTATTTCTTTTAAAAGAAAATAAAACACGTTTGTTTTTTCTTTATAATTGGAATGTAGAGTAAAACTCATGTTCCACTCTTTCATATGTCACCTTATAAGTTAGGGGGCTTAAGTTTATCTGAAAAACAATTGTATTGATGGCACCTTTTCATTCACCCTCATCAGCCCGACACATAGTTTTTCATGGATATCCTCATTATTGGTGTCAGTGAAGTATTTGGCATTACCAAGAATAACATCTGAAACCAGTCAGCATATAGCTTATTTTCTGACCTCTCAGATGACAGTAGTCTTTGCAGACTTGCACATTGTTTGGAAATGCAGTGTGCCCATTGCTTCTTCCTACTTTATGAAATCTTATCAACATATGCAGAGGGAAGGGGAACCCTAAATTACTTTCTTATAATGGGGAGATGACTTGTTCCCAAAGCACATGCTTATGTTATGTTCCTACATGCAAGACACGTGAGGGAAATAGCAGCTCAGTTCTTGAAGACCATGCATACAAAACCTTCATGACCACTGCACGTCATTTTCCTTTTAAAAGTTATGTGTTATTTGCTTGAATAAATTCAACAGTCACTGATTAATTTTTGCCTGTCACTCAGGGATGTCATGTAGTCCCATCTCACATGAACACAAGGGGTCGGTAGACAGTATTGGTTGCATTTCTTTAGAGCTGATTGGAATGTAATAATGCGAGTCAAAATGGTTACTCTAGAAGGGGTTATTTTGAATTAAGTTCTTTTTGAGACATCCTGCTAGTGGAAAGTGTTACTTCATTGAAATCTGGTAGCTAGGCTACAGGCGGTGCTACAGCCATTCATGTCATCATCATCTTCATTACCGTAGCAGATACTTATTAAGCTTATAATTTGTCATATACTTTAAAATTTTTACATGTGTCATTTGATGTTCAACTGGACTCATCAAATAAGTAAAGCATTCATCACCATCATTCATGTTTGGAAATAAGAAAAACAAATTGGGAAAAATAATATGTTTATAGTTATTCAGATAATAAGTGGCAGAGTCCAAATTTTATAACCTCATGTGAAATGCCCCTGGTGGGTTCTCTGTTTCTCTCTATCTCTTGGGCAACCCTGAAGCTATGTCAATCATTTTTTGCCTGTCCAGGAGCCTTCCTTATCAGTCAGCAAAACTCAACCACAAAGGGACATGGCTTTTCACAACCTTACAGGCTAGAGAGGATTAAACAAAGCCGTCAAAACTCTGCAGACAGCAAGTATCTCTCAGATCTTGAGGTTTTATGAAATAAATTGTGAAAGGTGATTTTGACACTTTATTTCATAATGCTACAAAACTAAAGTTCAAGTTATTCAAACACTCTGGATTCTGGTATATTTTTGAATTATGGAAACCATCTAGAATTTTCTCCTAAAATATTCACTCTAATCTATTATTATTATAGGCTTGATGCCAAAAATTTTAGTATACATAGTAAATTATTAAAAGCATTTCTGACATCATTTTTTCTAACATGTTTCGATAGCAAGTTTTTATTCTAGTTTTATTGGCTTCCTTGCTTCATAGTCTCATTTCCATTAATCCTTGGAGATTTGCCTATTGTAAATTAAACTTGAACTCTGAATAACTGATAATTGTTGAGGTGACAGTTTCCAGTAACTGGGTTCTGCTGGGAAATGAGAAATTCCTATGGCTTTTTAAAATAGGTTGACCCTGTGGCTTTGGAAAAATCTTAATTGAAGACAAGTATTTTAATCTTCAACAAACAAAACAAAATAAAAAGATTAGCAGGAGAAGTTCAGAGCTCTAGGATATACTTGTAAATCAGTGGTGTGCTATGAGGAAAAAAATCAGTAAAATATTTTAAATAAACAAATTTGCTGTTAAGTTTTCTCTCATCAAGTAAGCCATGCTTGACACAGCAACTTAGATTATTGGAATTACAGTGTTCTGTTCAGAGGAAAATTGGCTTTTGAAATAAATGAAGGCAAAGTTATATCAATTTCCAACTAATAATGAACTGATAATTAAGTTTAATTTTATTAGAACTACTCCCAAATTACTGTTGTTTTTGTGATGTGAATATGCTCATTTAACTAAGAATGGGTTAAGAATTGAGAGAATTTTTTTTATTCTCCAGGAATAATGCAGTATATGAATACTATAAGTCTATTAAGTATCCTTTACATTTGCCAGAGAAATTTTACTCTGTTAAGCAAATATGCATGACATAAAATAAAAATATTAGGAATATGCCATACTGGAAGTCTAGTGAAACTGTCCAAATAATGAAATGATTACCAGTGCAGTTTGACTCTGCTCTACTTTAATAAATTGATTTATATGTCAGGTAGCACCAAAGCTCATCTTCGCTCCCTGCTGTAGGAAGGAGAGATCAGTCATTTGGTCATTTTCTTTTCATTTGATAAGTGTTTCATTTTCATGTTAGACTGCAATAGAGGAAATAGAATAGTGCAGCCTTGGAATTGTTTAATCCAGTTCAGGGTTCATTCATTACTACTTGGCCATGTTATTTCTGCTTAAAGATCTGGTGCCAGCATTATGAAAAAATGTTTTCATATCCATCTATTGCATCTATATGGCTCATATATGCCTGTTCTAAGTGAACATTTTGAAGTAGGCACCTCACTAAAATTACACAATTTTTTTCAGGAATATTTAGCAAAATTCTTTGCAGCAACATTTGACTTAGAGCTGAAAATTTCCAGTGTACATTTGTTACTTGAATCTAGTTATGATTATAAATTTACAATTTAAAGGTTTGAGTGAAGGATTTTTTTTCCTTCACTTAAGTTGATGTGTGTACATGATCTATAGTAATTTAATTGCATTTTACATGGAACACATAGTTTATGTGATTATACATAAAGTATCTGTTATTTTGTTTGTTTTATGAGACCATTCAAATACAATAATTACTCTAAAAAGACACACCTATGAGAATGTAAATTGATTTTTAAATTGAGCATATTTCTAGGAATCATTTTCCTTTTACCTCCAAGTTATAGCTAAACACGAATTATTAATATTAAGAATTGGAAAATGAAAAACAATGGAAGGGGGAAGCAATCATCTCTGGACTTTGGCATCTGGAATTTTAGAGTTAGTTCAGTAACTACTCCACAGGGTGGCAGTAATATAGTATACTATAGAAGAATAAAGCTCATCTATTTCAAGTGGAAAGCTGATGTGCAAAAATAATCTTTTAAATTGTATTATTCGTGTACATGTACCATACAGTGTGTATGGTTCATATTTATGAAATCAAAATGTGTAAAATTCTTGTTATGTAATTAGCTAAAAATGTTGTAAGGCAAAGCCAAATTCAACATGAATATGACAGCTTGGACCAAAATAATTTTTATGTTGATTTTTCATTGTCATATAAGGAATTAAAAATTTTGCTGATTTATGTTAAACTTTTTATTAACCAGATATAAGTTTACAAAATAATTTTAGAAAATTCTGAAATAATTCTATAAAATAATTAACTATATGCATTCACAATTTTTTATATATCCACTAAATGAAAAGTAAGCATTTTAGATGTAGTAGAAAGATTTTATAAAGCTTGTGATAAAAAGGCAATTGTAGAAATAATAAAAAGAAGGCAGCATTGTAGCTCTTATGATGTTAGTAATGCTTGAAAGCAAAATCGTGTTTTGAAATGTTTACAGTAAGGTAGATTGAAATTAAGAGGTACAAGTTAGACATTCTTAATCTGGGCAAGATTCAATCATTTGATTCAAAATATGTTCAAATAGTCAAAGACCTGTGTGAAAAAGGAACAAAAATCAGAGAGGCCCAGAATTTTTAGTTTGTTAAAAATTTTATAAGCCTGAAATCAAATGTAGCCAGAATATGTATTTCCCTAGCCCTGATTCTGCATTTCTTAATTTGGATATCCTCTGAGGGCTTCCCAAACCACGGGAGTTAGGTGAAAACTTATGTAGTCAAACAAAACAGCAAACTTTTTCTTGAAAGTATATTATTTGACTAAATGTTTATTTGATCTATCTTATGGATAATGTCAAAATAATCACATAGTGTACATCTTAAGTGTTGCCTTTGTGATTTTAGAAACACTTGCCTTTAAAGAGGTATGGATATAATTCATTTACTCTTATTCATTCCTTTTTACTGAAAAGCATTTGTGGAAAATATTTCACTAAAACATTATTGCGGCAACAGGAAACACCAGACAAAGCAGTGCTTTTAACTGAAGTTTTGAGATGTGCTTTCAAATGTTAACTGTGAAGGAGTGATTCCCAAATGCTTTCTGGAGCATCTGGTTTTTTTCTTTGTCCTGAATACATGTCTGTTGTTTAAGGTATGGCAGTTTAATTGAATTATCAGTTAGGGTGGCCAACCTGCTTATAAAAATATTTCCATAAAGGAATAAATTCAACTATGTAAGTAGTAACATTACATCGAATTACATAGAGAGCCCTCAAAGTGACCCAGTTGTAGAATGAAAGTAAATGAAGTGGTTGCATTTAGAGGGAGAGAAAAAGAATGAGTCAACTATAATCACTTGTTTGTCCTTGCAATTTGAGGTGATTAAAACTCAGATGTGTTCACCAAATGCTTCTCCATAACTAGCTAAGTAAACCTGCACGACTTGAGAGTGACTCACATAAAACTTTACAAGTGAAACAGCAACATCCTCAATGTACATTTTGGGTAGAGATTGTTATGATGTGATCTCTGTGTGGCCAGACCAGTGAAAGGACAGAGAACAGATGTAAAAGCTCTTTTGAGGTTTGTGCTCTGGAATCATGTGCAAAAGTTGAAACAGACGAAACAATTAGAAAATGTCAATTCAAACAGTCAATCGACATGAATTAAGGGAAAGCTCTTAACATAGTTCAAACCAGAACATAAATTTATGGCAGAGTGATTTTCTGCATGTTTATCTTTAGCAAAAACTAAAATGTTGAAGTGAGAATATTGGTTTACTGAGATTACTACATCAATTAAAATCAGTATCTGTTGAATAGTTGTTTCATGAAATATTTGTTGACATCACTGAATGTATCCCTTATACTTTTGTGCTATTTAAATTGAATGACTTCTTATATTTGAGTTACTACAATTCAAAAGCTGTTGTAATTGAGTTTTAAAATATTTTCATATTTTAAATGAGACTGTTAGAAGCAGTTGGTATTTTAATTCCTTGTAAAAATCTTAGAAACTTAAAAGATTTACTTATTTATAAAAGTGTTATTCTTTATAGAAAAGTGATACCTCATAATCATATGTGTGTATTCTAAATATTCCCATGATTTGAAGATAGTGAAACCATTTCTGTGTTCAATTGCTGTAAGAAATAAAAGATATAATGATCTCCTTTCTCTGTATTTATAACCACATACATATGAAACAGGGAAACTTTTTTTTTTGTATAGTTAGCAAGTAAGTGGAGAGTATGTTTTAACCAGGTGAGACACGTGAAATTGGGCTGGACCAATGATGCCACTTCTACTCATGACCGCTTCAGCAGTTTCATGCCACGGGATTGTGATAGGGTGCAGGGCACCCAAGTGCTAATTGAAATGTAGTAACTGAAGTCTGTGATTGGAATAGGTTATGTTTCCCTCTGATGCATTCCTAAATGTTGTACTGGGCTCCATTTTTCTTGTCGTATTAAGCAACTCTTTTTTTTCACTCTGTTTTTCATTCCACTAGGTACGTGTATTCACATTTTCAGTTGGTCAACATAATTATGACAGGGGACCCATACAGTGGATGGCCTGTGAAAACAAAGGTAACAGATATGATTTCCTTACCACATTTTGTTAGGAGAAAAGTTAACTTGATTGTTGTTATTCTACATATTATCATTTAATCTCAACTTTTGTGGTTAATTTTTGTAGGAATTAAATAAGATGTTAGACATGCTCTACAGAGAAAACTCAGGAACACAGGAAACTTTGACATTAGTGTCACATTTTATAAAAATTCAGATATTTGATGATACTGTTGAGCATTTGAAAGGGACATATGTCACACTTTCATACCTATTACACCTAATTCAAATTTTCTTTTATGCCTAATATTCCATATCAGGTTATATTTGATACATCAATTTATGTATCATTAAATAATTAACAGGTGCCATCATTATATAACTTTAATGATTCTTGAAAAAATAATTTTAATGATTCCAGTTTCCTTAGTGCTTTATAGCAAAATGCACTTAAAAACATATAGCAGTATTTCTTTAGAGCTTGTGCATTTGTGTCAGTATTGATTAATCAAAACATTTTCACAATATATCAGTGGTATCATTATTTTAATATTTGTTCAATTAGAATTAAAAACGTTGCTTTCTACTTCAAAGTCATAAAATAATGTGTGGCCCTTTATTATAACGGTTATGTATAAATAAATGTGTGTATGTATATATTTTAGGTTATTATTATGAAATTCCTTCCATTGGAGCTATAAGAATCAATACTCAGGTATGGTTATTTAAAACTTACTTAAATTATTTTTTCAAAATAACAAATTTCTGCTCCAGATATGCTCAATATGGAGAAAGATAAAAATGAAAAAAAAATGATCCATAATATTACCTTTGTGGCAGAATGATGAGTTTCATGGCAATGTACTGGTTTTATTTCATTAAGGTTCCAAGTATTTTCAAATATCCAAAGCTCAGGTAAAAAAAATATTGTTCTTTTCAGATGTTTAAATAAATCATAAAATAAAATTAACAGTCTCATATCATGTTATTTAATTTGTACTTGGTTCTATTGCAAATCATTTAAATGAGTTTCTTTATGGTACAACATGGAAAACAAAAAAAAATTATGGACTAACTATATTATGGACTAGTCACAATTTCGATATAAACTAGATATAAATCACCATGTAGATCTATTTACCTGTTTAAAATATAATTACAAAAAAGAGTTTTTTCTATAACCATTCAGTGGAAAACATGCCGGGTATAGACTGAATTAAATTAACTGAAATATATATATTATTTAAAAATATTCATAAATCACCTTTGAAAAATCATTACTCAATTTTAAATGTAATTGAGGATCCACAAAATAGACTATGTCAAAATTTAGCACGAATAACTTGGCATTTGTGGAAATGAATACTGAATATGTTGAATGTTGAAATGAAACAGCAGCTGTATTTTGAGTCTGATGTCTAGAATTGGCCCAGTATTTCATTTATTTTTTGATATGTTTAAATGTAGTTTTGAGTTTCAGCCAAAAATCTGTGATATGAAAGCAAGTATGTGGCTGCTTTATTATTTCAAATTTGTGCAATTCCATCCAGTAAATCAGAGCCCTAAATAGTTTAGATTAACATAAAACAATTCACAAGGAACGTATTTCACTTATCGCTGACTGTACCTCGGGAAAAGAACATTTTGATTGTTACTAGAAGAAAACTGGGGTAGATGTAATCTATAAATAATATAAATCAAATACTGTTGATTCAAAGAATGTAGACATCATTTATGTAGTCTCAAAGTAGAAAATAAATGACTGTATACTTACTCTCTTAATTTTGATTCCATGTTCATTTTTTAAATTATTTTTTCATCTGTGGAAATATTTTTTTCTTTATATGACAGTTTTAGTTTTCAAACATCTACTTTTTTTTAAAATAGGAGTATCTGGATGTTCTGGGAAGACCGATGGTTTTAGCAGGTGACAAGGCTAAACAAGTTCAATGGACAAATGTGTACCTGGATGCTCTGGTAAGAGATTGGCTGCTGAACCAAAGACTCATAACAAAGCACACAGCTGACTTCCACTTTTCTTTCTAGGTGACACTTTTCTTATTCATTAAGCCCTTTCTAAAATTCTATAACAACCTTATTGCTAGAATTTAGGTCATTTACCATAAAAAAAAAAAACCTGGACTTTTGTGTAGGAGAGAACTATAAATGTAAAGTGTTATTTTATTTTCTAGTTGATCTAATGAGAAATATAGAATTGCCAACCTAGGATCTTGGATTTAGAGGCATTTAAATAAATTTTTTGCTTTCTGTGTAAAAATGTTGAAAATCATGTGAATTAGCACCGATCCCTGTACATTTTGAACCAGAATATTGAAGAAATTATTTTAAAGGTACATTTCAAGTAGCAACAGCATGGATAGCCTCTGTAACCAAACCAGGCCCAAGGAAACTCAGAAGTACATACAGCTAGATATGCAAAATCTTACTCTACTCTGAAATTATCACAGACCTAATCACCTCTTCAAAAACAATATCTTGGTTTTGATTTGAGCCTATGTATGTATGAAAAATAAAAGCCATCAGGATGATCAAATCTGGTATGAAAAAAAGGCAAAACAAAACAAAAAACATGTTAGGTTGAGCATAGCATATTTGAAATTTGGGTTTGGGTATTCAACTATATTTCAAAGCAGTGGTTCTCAACTGGGGTAATTTTGTCCTGGGTGGCCTGGGACCAAGGATGCTGCTGGACGTCCTACAGTGCCACCCCTTCCGCCCACCCAGCCAGAATTATCCAGCCAAAAATGGCAAAAGAACTGAAGTAGAAAAATCTTGTCTTAATGTAATTTTTACTTTGTGAATATCAAAGTTACAGATGATAATTATCATACTTGAAATTTACTCATATGCTTGATTCTCATGAGGTGATTTTATTAATGATTTTGCTAATACACTATGTTGGAGAGAATCAAAATACTAAGCCAGAAAAGCAAATGTTGATTCAGTAACCCTTTTCCCTACTTGGAGTTCAATTTTATGCTGAGAGTACTTGTCTGAATGCAATGATGAACCCAAAGGGCAAAATGCAGTCCATTTAGAATTACTTATCATTTGCTTCTTTTAAAATAAACATACACAGGAAGCAAGAAGAAAAATAGGCACTATTAGCAGTAGCTTTGCATGCTAAGAAAGATAAAATGAAGCTTGCTTACCTCAAGCCCTAGCTAAAATTACTGTCCAGTTTTCCTTCTTGACATCACATATTTATTTAAGGTTACATGGTCACCCAAAGTTGTGGTCAAAATGTTTCGCTTCTCCAAATCCATCACATGACAGAGTGTGATAGTAGTCAATAATTATGTCTTGATGTATCTCCTATGACCAGAAGTTCATTAGCCAGCATGTCTGTCTTGTTGGTACGTTTCTTACTGGTACTATAAATAATATTATGAAGAAATTTTGGCTCTAAATATACTGTTTTCTAAGCTGAAACTAAGTGTAAAAAAAGAAAAAAAATAAGTCACATGAATTTCGTATTCAGTAGATAAAGATCATTAATTTCCTTGCTTAAGAATGAAAAGTGATTCATCGGGTATTTCTAGTATAGTAAAAGTGATGCACATAGCAGATGCAAAATATATGCTAGTCAAATTAACAGATTTATTAAGAAGGAATGGGTGAAAAATATCCAAGGGAGAATGTGATAAATAGAATGAGAAAAATGAAGAGCTCTGGAAAATAATGTGGAAAAAAGACATTTATTTTGGGAGAGAGTAGAGTGAGGGTAAAAAGACAGTGACATAATAGTTGCATATATGAGTGCATTAAGGTTTCTACAACTGGTGATGAAAATAGAAACCACTCAAAGGAGGTATAGTGTGGAAGCTGAGGAAGTGTTGGCTATTGAAGGAATGATAGTTCAGTCACTTTTAAAAGTAATGGGAGATGACGACAGAAATACGAGTAGGATAATAATATGAATCAGAATAATTATGTGCTCTACAATGTTTATTGCAGTGTCATTTACAATAGCTAAAACATGAAAACAATGTAAATGCCTGCTGGTAGAGGGTTGGATCAAGAAAATAGTCTGTCCAAACAATGGAACACTATTCTGCATAAGGAAATACAAAATACTGCTCTTTACAGCAAAAATGGAAGGAGTTTGAGGGAAGTCAGAATGACAAGGGCAAATATCAGATATACACATCGCAGAAAGTTCAACAAAGTAAAATATTTATAAAAACTAGTGGACACTAATAACTGAAATGAGCTTTCTGAGGTTAAGAGGAACAGGGAAGTGGGGAAAAGGGTCCAAGAAATATAAAAGATGGTGGTGGTAAAAAATAAGTTGCTTGGCATTCTGTAAAAAAGCACTAGCTTACAAATACAAAAATATATAAATTAAATATCAATGGAAAAGATTGTATTGACTCTGTAGATTAATTTGAGGATAGCTAACATCTTAACAATCATGGATCTTCCCATCCATGGATATGGTACATTTTTCTACTTATTTAGAGCCTTGATTTTTATCATTCTTTTTTCAAAGAAGTTTTTGACATCTTATGTTAAATTTATTCCTAATAATGTTATTTTCAAATGTTATTGATATAGCATTTTTATTTTCTAATAATCCATCACTAATATATTGATACACAGTTGGTTTATTAATACTGCATCCCTGCTAAAAATAGAGTATAGCACTTTTTTTAGTATATCCCCTAAGATTTTCTATGGTAGCACTCAAGTGCTTTAAAAAATATTCTAAAGAGGTACTTTATTTTTTTTAGATTTAAATTGAGATTCCTAATCATGAAGAGAGATGAAGAGACTTGAGCTCTAGAAAAATATCAATTCCCAGTGCACAGAAATTGTATTTTATTTATCTATGCTCTAGTGATTTGTATAGTTCCTAGCAATAAAAAACAGTTTTTTGTCTGCTTAATAAGGAGAAAATAGAAGTTGGGCACCAATGGGTTCATCCATGATTTTGTTTAATATGCTTGAAGTCTATATTTCATTTTAGGGCACATATTACCATATTTTGAAGCAAATTATGCTATTCAGTATAAACATAAAAGTGATTCAAAGAAAAAGATTTCATTCATATGCAGCTTTTCTTATACCATGATAACATTTTTAAAATTATGCAGTCATTACAACTCAAATAGTTCGCTAGAATGATTCTTTATTGAATTATCTTTGGGATAGTAGTTTTCTCAGAAACTTTCATTGTGAATATTTTTGTATGTATTTAATTAGGGATGTTCTCATTGGGAATGTTTTTGCTTAGTACTGTATATAGAGCCAAAATGTTTAGCATCATACAACTATGTATATTTGTTTATTTATTTATTTTTTTTGTCCCAAATGACCTGCTATCTTGTTTTGTTGAAAGTCTCTCTCTGATTGTCCTTCCTCACTAACTCAGTTCCCATTGTTATGGTGTTCCCCAGGCACAACTATAAATCATAGTCTATGACATTTTCTCCATGAGACCTTGCTATTTCCTGAATCAGTGCAAGGGTCATGAGATTTGGATTTGGAGTCTTCATTCACAAAAAATTACTAACTTTCTCAGTTTAGCAAATTGAAAATTTTCATTATTTTAAAAAGTATTTTTTTTAAAGATTTATTTATTTATACATACAAGCTGGGGTACAGGCCAGAGACGTGGGGCAGTGAGAGGGTTCACCAGAGACAGAGTGGGGAGCAGAACAGGCAGATCAGAAATACACTGCTGAGGGGAGCAGTGGGCGAGGCAGCAGAGGTCTGCCGCAGCCTGTGGGATTCTCCCCGGCTGGGCATTGAACTCGCTGCCGACAGCTCCACAGCGTTTAAAAAATATTTTAAAGAGTGGTTTTGTTGAAATGTAATTTTTAACATAAACTAATGGTAAAATATGTAATTGTGGCACATGGCAGTCATTTAAAAAGCAACTTCTGACTTAAAATCAATTTAATACAAATAACCTCCATAGATTTGGTTATTATTGGAAATTACGTGCTAACTAGTGACATGCCACTGTCTTTGTTAGTGTAAACTGCTTCATGGCTAAACTTTTATCTCTGTGCTTATTATAATTCTACTGTATACATCAATTTTCTATGTAAAAGAAGTTTTTATTCTAAAGGTACTTTAAAGCAATATTGCTTCTTTTGAGCAGAATATCCTAGAATTGCAGTACCAATGGCATGTTTCTTTATTATTTTGCTATACATTTGTGATTTAGCAGTAAGCCTTTGGTTTAAGACATGAAAAAAATTAATGAAACTACAATCAAAGGAAGATAAACAATTTGGACAAGTATTGTAATGTACTTTGTTCATGAAGTCCCTGTTATTAGGCAAACCTATATTGTGTAAAAAAGAGTGGAAAGGCAAGGTTATTGAAATATTTAGTGTAATTTGATTTAACATAAAGTTCTTTTCTAAGCTCTTAGAGTATTCTTTTAAATATTGAATTTAGATATGAATTAGATATTCATAAGAAGCCTAATAGATTGAGTACTTACAAAAATTTTTCATTGATTTTTTTTTTAAATAAACTTTTAAAATCAGTTTTTTTGTGTGGCTCTTTATAAAGTGACTGCAAACGCAGTGTTAGATATCAAAGGTTATTTAATGTACTACAACAAAGCTTAAATTGTAATTTTAATTTGCCTTCTTTCTCTGAATCTATTTTAGGAACTGGGGCTTGTCATTACTGGAACTCTTCCGGTCTTCAACATAACTGGCCAAGTTGAAAATAAGACAAAGGTTAAAAGTTAATTGATAAAATTAATAATAATAAATGATAAACTATGACGTTTAAGCCCATTGTAGATAAGATATTTCTATAAGGAAATACATACAATGTAACTGTCCTGTGAGGCCAGAACTAAAAGAGAACAGCTGCCTACGTGATAACCACCTGGGAAAAAGGAAATACAAGTCAAGTTCTCTGTTCCTTAGAGCCAAGATTCATCTTAACTCTACTTAACTATGACCTGATGAGAACACAGATTCAGACTCTAGAGTAATTACATGATAAATGGACAATATTTTTGTGTTCACATTTTTAAATGTATCTGACATATCCATGGAATTCAGAAAGGGAAATCCAAAGAACAAAACCATAGATATTTTTTGTATTGTAAATACTCATTTTATAATGGTTAGCATTCCAGCTGGAATTGAGGGCAGTTTATTTCCAGTCTAGGGTATAATGAAGTCAACTGCAATTAAGAATTATTTTTTCAGTGATTGTAAATTTCAGTCACATTCCTTATTTTAATAAAGTGGCCTTAGAAGAACACTGGTTAGTTCTCTTTGGGGTGCATTACCACACTTAACTATCTAGAGGTTCTAAATATTGTAATTGGTAAGGTAATAGTTCTCCAACTCCTTAGATAGATCGTCTTAAGGGGTTGCTTAACAGGAGTGCTTGCTCAGACTATGCTTGGTTCACGGGGAAAAGTAAAGCATAGTTGTGGACATAACTTTCTCGGTGCACCTACACGAAGTTCAGGTTGTTTTTCCGATAGCT
This sequence comes from Scalopus aquaticus, assembly GCA_004024925.1. NCBI lineage: Eukaryota > Metazoa > Chordata > Mammalia > Eulipotyphla > Talpidae > Scalopus > Scalopus aquaticus. The sequence goes on from PVIJ01003517.1 coordinate 82,148, forward strand.
ATCGACTGATTTTATAATTTTACTTGTGACATATCTGTTATTTTATAATTTATGTAGCTCTTCTTGAAAATTTTATTTAAAAAGTCCTGACTAATTTTCAACAGTAGTCCCATCTTTATGTCCCATAGAATATAATGACAGCAATATTTGAAACACAACCTCCTTAATTTGCAGCTGAAACCTCAATGTCCAGTTTGTAGTGGAAATCAGAAACAGCATTTTGATGATTTCTGCTACTATATTGCCAATAAGTTCACATGCTTTTCAAGATAGTAACATATATAGTTGTTAACCATAGCAAAAATTCCTTTGTTTTCTCATTCCATATTGCTCAGTAACCTAAAGGAAGACATTATTGTGATTCCTTAGTCATAGCACACCACAAATGAGTTTACACATAGAGCTACAATTTCTGGCTGTACAATAGCAATTAAAATAACTATTCGGGGTTGTACGGATACAATAATTGTCATATAAATTTTTTATGTATCTTTTATATTTAGCTTGAATAATCAAGATGTAATTTTTTACGCTAAATTATAATGAGGATAGAGTTGTAGGAAAAAGAGACTGAGCATTATAGTAAATTGACAATGTCTCACTGTGATATATGGTTAAGCTGTGATATATATGAAACAACATTTGTCAAATATATGAATGATCATACATAATAATGGTGTAGAAATATGTAAATCATTGATACAAAACACATTAACTTTTTGTCATCTTATAGAACCAGCTGATTCTTGGTGTAATGGGAGTTGATGTGTCTTTGGAAGATATTAAAAGACTGACACCACGTTTTACAGTAAGATACAATTTACTCTTTGGGTATTTTTCCATCTTAAAACTGTGTACTGACTTAGTTTCTTCATAAAGCACCTAAATCTCAAAAATTATATACAGTTAGCAAAGAAGCTAAATGCTAAAATGGATCTTTAAAGTAAAAGGTAAAGAAACCATGTATTCTTCTTCATACTTTAACATGTGTATCTAATGTATTTTCTAAGGATATGAAATTCTGATTTGTGACCCAAGAAAACTTTTTTTTTTTCAGCTGTGTCCCAATGGCTATTACTTTGCAATTGATCCCAATGGTTATGTTTTATTACATCCAAATCTTCAGCCAAAGGTAGGTATATAAGTTGTTTACAGAGATTAGTGTTTTGAAAAATTAATGATTAATGTTCTTAAGTTTCTTTTTAAAAATTATGATACAATATTACACATAAAGGAACTTTACATATGTAATATCTGATCCATGATTATTTCAGCTTATAAAATGTAAAAGTGAAAAAAAGTTTTCAGTTGCTTTATCAATTTATCTATATGCAGTATTCCCACCCAGTGTAACTAAATAGTATTTCTATTTCAAAGAGAGCCATTATGCTTTCCTTTGTCTGAGTTCACACATTTTAGTTGGAACTATGATCAAGGATGTAAGGGAGTGAAAGAGATTGCCCCAGATGGATTTGACTCGGACACATTTTTTGTTCCTCTGTGCACAGGTCACATTTTTCATCCCCTTTCCTCCTGTAATTATCCATTCCTTCCAAGTCCCGGAGTGTTTTACTTTCTATTATTAGGCAGACTTGTAGGGATATGTATGAAATTCAGTAAAACTCTGTGAGATGGGGTTTAGAAATAGGAAGTGTTTATTCACCAGTGAGTTAATCTGGAAGTCATAAAATTCCATAGATGATCCACTTTGTCCTAATTTTTATGCCTGTTTGTCCAAGATAGAAAATATTTTCCTAAGTATCTCCTCTTACCCATTTTACTTTTTATTAGTGCCTCACAGGTACTGTGGGATTTATTTAGGAGTACAAATCAGAAAAATCTTATTTTAATTTTAGTCATCTTCAAGCTTCAAGTTATTGTTGAACTTTGAAGATAATAATGATGATACTTTAAAACATGCTTGGGGAAAATACATGCAGACTTACACATACATCCTCTTTCTCCCCATCACGGATAGTGAAGGGTAATGATACTTGAAGAGACACAGTTATGTGCTTGCACACACTTATGCTTGCTCGTGTACTCTCTCTCATAGCTGTCAGTCATTAGGCCTATTCTAGCAAGTTCCATTGAAGGGAGTTCTGAGCAGTACATCTATCGCCATGGCCACATCACTTGTTTTCTCAATTCACCCATTTGCACTTCTCTTTCTTCTCTCTCTCTCTCTCTCTCTCTCTCTCTCTCTCTCTCTCTCTCTCTCTCTCTCATACACGTTGAGTCATTTAAATATTGTCCAAGTCAATAATAATTAAGAACCAGTGATACTGAATGCAAAAACATACGCACCGTAGTAAATGTCCATTATAATTCTTATCTTTGGAACTTATATAAAATGCATCATGAGCTAAATATTTGCTAATCAAATGTTAAATGTAGCTGTTCTCCCTACATTATTTTTGACGGTATTATTATAAATGTGGTATTGGTATTGGTATTTTTTCACATTATAAGTAGTCTATCAGGTTTTGATAAACACATCATATTATATTCCTCTTAGCAGAGTTATTTATGATTGACAAATTACCTATATTTTGCAATAGCTAAAAATTTTTTCATTTAAATATTTAAGGTGTTTTAAAAATTTATAGTTTAATGTCTGGGTTTTGTATATCCAGTACAGTTTAGTGTCATGATTAAAATTATTTAAAAGTAATAAGTCCTGAAGAAGGTGAAGGATCCTCTACTTTTATGTAGCTGATCATTTTTTTATTATAGGTTTTAACTCCTTCCCCCAAAGGCACTAAAATATATAATTAACAAAATAATTTTTGAAAAAAGGATAATGAAAACATGGGACATAAGATATAATATGAATTCACCATTTAGAGGTAGTCCTTTGAAAAGGTTTCACCTTTTTCTACATTCTCTTAATAAGCATTATTTATATGGAAAGTATTTTATTTCTGTTTGATGTTACCATATATTTGGCTTCTATTTGGAATAAATTACTAGAATTCATAAAATTATAAAAAATTCTGTTGAAATTGCATTAAAACTGAGGTGATTTTCTTAGTATTATCCTAGCTGTTTATGTTTTTATATAGAATTTTATTAAAAGGAAGCAGACAAAAGAAAGACATTCAGAAAAAAATTAAAAATAAATATGTTGAGCAATCAATATGTTCCTTTTTTCTGAAAATCATGTCTGTCAAATAATGCTGTTCCATAGTACTGATTGCTATTTATAAAGGTCAAAGTTTTATGTTTTTCAAATATTCTTTGCTGAATGCCTTGTGTTCCTAAACACAAAACTATAAAACTATATTTTTTTCTTTTTTATGTTTGTTTATGTAAAGTTGAGTTTAAAAAACTGTGTATAAATTCCCACCTCTTCATATGTATGCTACAAAACACACTCTCCACCGAAAACCCCCTGGTCCCCCTCTCTGGTCCCTGTGCCTCCCGCCATGTGTTCGCATGCACCACCCCCCCTTTCTGGAAGCCTTATTTCCATATAATTCTGTGGTTTATAGAAGGCAGACCAAGTGTTCTTGATGAAGTCCAAAATGTCAGGAATAGAGTAGCTAGAAATCTTTTCTTAAGTAAGTTTCTAAGGAACCATTCCTTATTTTCTCAAAAAACACTATCTCTACCTTGACAGCATTTAAGAAATGTAGAATTTTACTGTTTTATTATAGAATGCATTTATATTTCTTTATATTATGTCATTGAAATAACTAGATTAGGTATATTTACTAAATATTCCCTTTTGATTAATGTTAAGAAATATTTGTTGAACAGAAAATTGTGCATAATCTACATTTTGGAAGTCAATATTTAAAATAAGTTTACAGCGATATTGTTGAGTCGTACAGTGATATTGTTGAATTCTCCACCGACTCTATAGACACAGCATTTGGTATCACTGCAGAAAATCAATGAAGGCACACATTTCAAAGATTTAATATTAAGAATTCATAATACGCTATAATTTTTATGTTTAAACACACTTGAATAGATTTCTACAGATTCCTATTTTTTTCTTTTTCTTTTGAATCAGCATTAAAGTTTTCTGAGATCTAAATTTTGCACTTCCTATGTATACTTTTTAAAGGAAAATACTGTCATTTTGCTAAATTTTTTTAGAATATTTACTACCATAATATTTTGATAGTCACTGAAAATGTGTTTATACCCTCGGTTTATTTACTGCTTCATCATGAACTGAGTGTTACCTGTTTCTGATCAAGGATCTAACTGACTGGTAGTGAGTTTAGGCTAGACTCCTTACCATGTGCTGATAGGTAGTATGATGATTTACCATCTTTCTGTTGCTGCAGCCTATTGGTGTAGGTATACCAACAATTAATTTCAGAAAAAGGAGACCCAATGTTCAGGTAACTGTGAATGACATTAGCAGAGCCTTCATATTTGCTAAATCAGAATTGAGATTAAGCTTCTCTTCCTAAAAGCATTTGATTAATGCCGCCTTTCCTGACATCAGCCTTCCAGAGCATGAGGTAGAAATGAGCATTATTTCTCAATAAGCTGCAATAAAAATGCTATTAATGATGGCAGTGGGTATGCATTTTCTAACTGAAGATTGCTAGCAAATTATGTAGTAATCAAGTTAACGATCAGAGTAATCATAATGAGATGACTTCTAAATACAAATGAAATAATGTAAAATCAATGTCAAATTCATGTAATCCTAACAATTTGCTTATGAAATTAACTTCAAAATAGAAATAAAAATACAACTCTGATGTGATCATTTCTATGAACCACAAAGTTTAAAGTCAAAATTTCTAAAGTTATGGTTTAGAAGCAAAGAAAATTGGCTTAGGTTTAAAAAAGTCCAAAATCGGAAGTCAGTATTGGGAATTTTTGTTTGTTTTGAATAACATTGATTTATAATGGTGTTTATGATTTAGAGTTTAGGATGTCCCTCTTCATGTGTTGTTACCACACCACACCCATCAACTGAATACCCATAGTTCTCTCCCATAGTTCATTGTGCTCCCTTTTTGTTGCCTGGAAAGTACATTGCTAAGTCTTTTCTCTGTTGACAACAGAATCTAAATGTAATTTTGTGTATGTATATTTCTATAAGCATACTAAAATACTAAAAATAATCAGCCACAAAAGACGACTTCCTATAGTTCAGTACAGTTTAAGAGAATTTCAGAATTTCAAAGAAAGGCCAATATGATTTCAGACATTATATATAAACTTACCATGTCTTTAAAAAAGTTGGTGAGGTAATGATTAAAGTAATCATTGTTTTCTGTGCTACATACTAGGATACATAGGCCCCTCCTACTTCCCCCTTTTTTCCTCCCTCCCTCCTTGGCTCGTTCCGAAAATTCTGATACAATTTGGCTAGGGATAGGACCCAAACTTCTGAACTTTTTAAAGCTTCCTAGGTTGTTGTAAAGTGGAGAGACCCTAGACTAGTAGACACTTTAGTTCTGTACTAACTCTAGAATTCTACAATAGTCTGATTTTCATGTTATTTTAGTTTTCGTATCTTTCATGATTTCTGCAGGTTATTAAAATTGTGGTTTTTCTAGACATATTAAATTTCCTTATGCTACTTTCTTTGCATGTTTCTTTTTTGTGTATTTTACTTTACAGTCATGTACATTTAATGAATTTTTACAGTACTTTCAAATATTGCATGTACTTAATTTTGATATAATTTAAAAATAAACAACCTGAAAATGGTTTGTTTCCTTTTTATTTTCCTTCCTTGGAACCTCTAAATGGCAAACTAGCAACCACACAAACTTCTGAGTGAGGGGTTTATTTTCAGAAATGTAATACTGGTAATACTAACCACTGACTATATCAATTTAAAATTTATCATTATTGCTTCCTGTATGTTATTAGCTTCACAAATGGTGTGATGGTTATATCAGTTGACAATGAGATTGTACAAGTATAAAATGTGAGATACTCAAAATATCAAACAGAAGTACTGGCAGTAGAGGACTGGCTCTTAGTTCTCAAACATGCTTGGGTACTTTCTTATTAAATACTGTTTTTGAAATTTTCAATCATTGTTTCTATAATGGATGTATTGAAAATGGTCAGCTAGATTGCCATTTTGAAATTAGAAGTGATGCATTGACAGTTATCCTTTATGATTTCATTTTCTTCTCTGTGTCGTTATATGTTGGATTGCGACATGATCTCCATATTGCCAATTCTTCCTGATAATGCCTCCTCCATGCATGCTGGTTGGGTCTGGTCATGCTATGCATTATCCATTGCATGTAAGATAATACTTATTTATGTTTATATTTTATAATTTTGACTTTGTTTTACGGTGAGTTTATTAAAATGTTAATGCTGATATGATGGTGTTTGTATGAAGATGTTTTGCTTTGTGAGATTTGTTAAGTAAGCCATTCTGAATATGTCATCCTCAGGGTATCCTTTTGTTTTTTGGACAAAGATTTAGAATTACTTTCAATATTTTGTTTTGTTTTTTGGACAAAGATTTAGAATTACTTTCAATATTTTGTTTTGTTTTTTGGACAAAGATTTAGAATTACTTTCAATATTTATTTTTATTCTTATGAAACATGCTACATTTGAAATGAATATTTGCTTCTGAGGCATAAAAGTGCTGTCCAGTAGTACGTCCACCAGTTGAACAATCTAATACCTTGAGGAGTATAGAATCTTCTGAGCATGAATGTTGAGTGCAAACAAGCAGTGAAACTTTTTGAAATATAAATGTCAGACACAGTTGAGATTATGATATTTTATTTAATCATTTTTTTAAAGGGATAAATTTTTGTCATAATTTTTAAATTTACTTGTCTCATATACTATGCCATACAACATTTGAAATATTGTTCATTTTGTCTAGGGCAGTGTGTCCTCCTGAAATGGTTTTTAAGATAATCATGATCTAGATATACTATGGAAGATTCTGTGAATCTAAAATTATTAAAATTTCAGTGGTTTATGGATACAGCAGAGTTTGTATTGAGTACCTCTATCTAAGTAATTGCCATTTTTGGGTGGCATAATTTTAGTGAACAGCAAAAACCAGTTTTTAAAAAATCATTCTTAGAAAATTCTTTAGACAACTATCATTCTTCTAGTGAGCTTTGAAATTTTATGAGTCATAGAATACAAGTGTTATGAAACAATCGGTGTAGTTTTATTAACTAGTTATGTATGTGTTCATGTTATGTTTGAAAAAAATGAAAACTGTCATAGGAGGTAAGTTTGCCAAGCTAACAGTTGCATTTGATGTAATTATCAAAGTATCTGTTCTGTTCCCCTGTGGGTTTTATTTAATTTTGCTCACCAGCAAGAGGAATAGAAAAGATTTCTGCAGGAAACAGTGAACCCAGGGGTTATTATTCTAGTTAGGCTTTAATTACAATAGCTAACCTCTATAGTCTTTATGCTCTGACCACAAGTTTTGTCTCACTAAATGATATAACTTAAATTATTAATACATAATGTATTTTTCTTTGACTTTTTAAGAAGGAAGACTAGTTTTAGAAGAATTTGTTTTAATTAGCAAGCTCAAAATGTCTGGCTATATTTTGGCCCTTTAGCATCCTTCTGAGAGAAAAAAAAATTATGAATATGGTCTTCAAAAACCTTAATCGCTCAGAATTTGTGATCACAAATACACTATCTTACATAGCATTCAAAATGAAACTGTTGTCAGTTGGTGTTTAAAATTTGTTGCTCTTGAATTCCAATCCCTAGCTTCTTACTATTTTAAATATAAATGAAGAATATGCCTTTATATAATTTGTCCGCTATTTAGTATACCTTAGGTAAGTAACTTTTGTGGAATTAATTTTGCATTTAAATATCCACTGAATTACTTTATACACAACATCATTTTACAGTGTCATATATGCTTAATTATTATTTTCTGTGTAGAACCCCAAATCTCAGGAGCCGGTAACACTGGATTTCCTTGACGCAGAATTAGAGAATGATATCAAAGTGGAGGTGAGTGTAATTAGTAAGTCTGAACAATAAATAACCTCAGTTCAAATGCTGGCTTTCATTGGTGTTGCAGCTACATGCTGAGTTGTTTCATTGTATTAGGCTTTCTTTTAGCTACTGTACACAAAAATGAATGTTTTTGTAAAGGTTCTAAATAACTTAGGAAATGAAACATTTTTTAATATGGATGTGACCTTAGTTTTTTTTCTTTCTCCTTCCATGGGTAGAGGTATTTTACTATTTTAGGTTAAATGCAATAGGTAAATTAAACACACACACAAAAACAACAAGGAGAAAATGGATAGTGCTATAGAGCTGAAGGAAAAGTTGTATGGAATCCACTCAAGCCACCCAGTGTGCACTGTGGGGAGAGAAGCTGCTGTGTTTATATATTGCATTTACGCAAATAGTATCTATTTCATCTCGGCACCAAACTCACTTGTCACTTACTCTGAGAGGGATCTCTCATTGTAATAGAATCATTATACCAGTAATAGTAATATCTGTTAAGTACATGATATGCATCTTTGATTCAAGAGCCTTTGAAATAGATATATCTTTTACTATATCTCTTGGATTGGTATGTTGAAAGCTTGTTTCTTTTTATTCATCTAGTAAGTAACAGAACCAGGATGAGAAAGGAGGCTTTTGCACTCTAAGGCAGAGATTTTTTGGATTTTTCAAATGGATCACCTTCTTATTTATGCAAAGGCCACTATATATATTTTATAACTTGCCACAGGGTGTTGTAATTTGTCCTTTGCATATGTACACATTTAATTCATTGTAAAACAATGGAATTGTTTAATGTAATTACACCCGACTTAAAAACACTCAGGTGTTTTAGGTGACTCACAGTTGTTGTAGGCATTTTGACATGACGGAGTCCAGAGGCCATCTCTGGTCTCGCATGTCATTGAGTCACTTCACCCATCTCTCTTACTGTTTCGCACGTTCATTTCCCCCAGTCTGTCACATGAAGTTATTGACCACTCTTTCATTTCAAAAATGAATGACTGACTGAAAATACTAAAGGCGTTTTTATTATTTTAAAATTAATAATGATAATGTGATATGTTTTAAGAAAATATTCTTAGAGAAAACTGCAACTAATGGTGAAATTAACTGATGTATTATCCTTCATTCTGTTCTAAAATTAGATAAAAATTTTGAAAAACTAACATTTATTTCAAACTTTAATCATTCTTTGGTGAGTCAATATAATGACGTATGTTTCTAAATTATTTCATTTTGTTTCAGATTCGAAATAAAATGATAGATGGAGAAAGTGGAGACAAAACATTTAGAACTCTGGTTAAATCTCAAGATGAGGTAATAATTTAAACTTCTTCAGAAATGAATGAATGAATAAAATAGACACCAGTAGTTTATTTTCTATTAAAGCAGCAGGAATGTCTCAAGGAAATAGGTTCCTATTTTTTAAGGCATTGTTTTCAACTGGAGGTATATTTTCAATAGGTTGTTTTTAATGTTTTCCTTCTTTTTATGAGATAGTGTTGCATTAGGTTTTTTGTTGCAGTCTTATTTCTAGCAATATGTTCTTAAAAATTTTATGCCTACTTATGTTATCATTACAATAGAGAACCCAATATAATTTTATGCATGGTCTTTTAGAGTATTTAAAATATGCAAAATTAAAGTTAATATTTAATAGCTATATATCATGAGTTTATGCAGATGTTCTAATTCAGTTTCAGCTATTATTTTGGGAGGGTTTGTTTACTTGTTCCTGGCTTGATTCATATCTTCCTATTAATTATGCACTTGGTATTATAATTGTATTGCATTTAGATCCAAAATTAAATCAAATGATTTTATAACAATCACCACCCCTATCAATGTCTGGTACAAGTATGTGTAAACTTACATTGTTTTCTAGGAACATGGAAGAACTCTGTATATAAGAAGTGTGTCTCTCCATTATTAGTCACATTTGAAGTTAATACACAGACAATAGTATGTTTGAGTGTATAAATATATATGTAGATAGATAGATATGCACACATATATATAATCTCACACACACACGCAAGCAAATTTAGCTTTTGAGCCTGGAAATTTGATTTGCATATTTACATATAACTTATATCCTTTTTCTCACAGTCTCCTCCTTTTTAAATGTGTGTATTTTTCCTCAAATCCTCAGCATATTTTTCTCTAAGATGAAGTGGGATTTATGTATTTAGCATATGACTCTCCTCATTTAATTTCATAAATTAAATGATTTCAGTCTTTGTTGAAACCTTGGCTCTCTCTACTTAGCCGTGCTTTTTCCTCCCTCATCCTTAAGAGAACCGATATAGACCATTTAGCAGTCTTGCCAACTTCACTGTTGTACCACTGATAACAACTAACCATTAATATACTCTTTTGGTTTTTAATTTTAATATGCGTTATAGAAAGTAAAAAATTGGAATGCATATACTTTGAGAATGACATTCCTCATTGAAAAACTTCAGGATATAAAATACTTAAATTATTTTAGTTACAAAGAATATACTCTGAAACTGCTTTTCTAATTGTAGTGAAAGTGAGTTGTACAACTACCAAAATGTGCTGCCATGTTGACAGTTGGATCTATAGAAAGGGATTTATCTTTATTGAACAGAAACCCGTTTAACTTATTTAAAGGAAAAATGAATGACATGCTAGAATAATTTTCTGAAGATCCTGATACCCCACTTTATACAGTATATTCTTTCATGCTGCATTGGGGTATCATCAAGGCATCACTGTTAGAAATACAATGTCATATAATTTTGACAGCATTTCTAGTCAGAGTTCCTTCTTAACATTAGAATAAAATGGCAGAATTCTCTTCCATAGTATAATGACCTCTACATTCTTTCCTTCTCTTAAGAAATAATTGCATTCCTATTAAGTTATTTTCTCTTTCAGTTTACTTTAGGTTCCTTCACCTGTGGACTGTTTCTAGTAATCATACTAAAAAAAAAAAATACCTGCTATGTTTAGTTACGTAATTTCATAATATTGTTAATACTGTTTCTTTTAACTTACTGAACAACATCGTTTTGCCTTGGCTTTTTTTTTAAAAAGGTTTTTTTCTTCATTGATCTATGTATGCAAGAACTGGCGAACAGGCCAAAGGTGCAGGGGGGTGGTGAGAGGATTCACCAGAGACAGAGTGGGGAGGAGAACAGGTGTATTGACTGAAATACACTGCAGAGGCGAGGCAGGAGAGGTCTGCTGCACATGTGGGTCAGCTCCCTGGCCAGGGATCAAACTCAGGGTGCAGCAGGAATAGCACTGAGACTTAACCCTTATGCCACCAGGGAGACCCTTTGGTTTCTTTTGAGTAGTAGCAAATATATCAAAATATAGCAGCATTTTTTTTAACTCTTTTAAGAATTTCACTAATCCCAAATCCCCCTCATTCCTTCCTATTTGCTCTCCCCCAACTTCTGCATACATAGAGCCACAGAGATAAATGTTTAACATATCATAGAGGCAAAATTGTAGCGTTGTTAGAAAGTTAATTGGCATCATACATTTCCCCCTCATCCTGCCAATTTAAGTACTCTTTAAGATATTAATAAATTGTAGAAAATAGTGTTTACTTTACGGGTCGATTAAATGAGTCAGCTACTAAAATACTTAGTGTGTTGTCTAACAAAGCTAACAAGAGTTACTCAGTGGCACTTTAGTCAGTGTTATTCTGATAAGGATGATGAAGCTGAAGAAAATAAAAATTTTGAAAGATGCATATTTGATGTCACAATACATGGAAGAAAGAATGGGAATTCCTTTAATAGCGTTCAGTGCTATGCAGGAAGATTCTACACCCAGGAGTTATTTAGGTCTGTACTTCATTTCTCCAGTTCTTTGTCTTTGTGACTTCAGTGATACTGACTAGACTCTTATGATAGATGACTATACTATAATAATGACTTAATACGAATAAGAATATGCTAATCATAACTTTTGATTTAGTTACAATGACTGTATTAACTTCCTGATATTAACAGTTTCTCTTAAACTTATGCCAGTATAGTAGTATCTAATATTTCATAGTTCTATTTCATTATTAAAATTCATTTTTCAAGAAATGTTGTTTTCAAAGCATTTAGTTTATTTTTTAATGACTGCATACATGACTAAGGTGTTGCATTTTTAAGTGTGTAAAATTTAGCACGCGGACATTTATTTTTGACCTAGAGTTTTAGACACCCCGAAACACAAGAGAATAGTCTATATAAATGTAGGCAGAGTAGATGAGACATTTGTAAAGGAGGGCATTGAATGACTACAGAATATATAAGTGGATCATAGTATCTTTGCTTTTCACATAGAATATAAAAATATAAACTTTTTTTTCCCAGAGATATATTGACAAAGGAAACCGGACATACACATGGACACCTGTCAATGGCACAGATTACAGGTAATCACTATATTTACACGTATATTATATAGAAGAGTTATTTGGTTTAGTGTCTTTCACTCATTTTAGTAACCATTTTTCCACAGACGAATATTGTCTTTGCATTTTCATGAGCTATTTTCAATGTAATAAAAATGGAAACATACATTGCAGCATTAAAATACACTAAAGTTATAAGTTTGGATATTCAAAATGGGAAAACCAACAGTATAAAATTTGGAATGAATTTTGTATATTTATGTTAGTAATAATAAGTGTTGACAGAATCCACTTAGTAGTTTGCAGTGACCACCTCCACTGATGTCCTCATTTAAATTGCCATTTACTTGACACTTTGCATTTAGTAGCAAATTAACTTAAAAATAAAAGTTATCACTTCTTTAGTATAACTGGATATAAAATGCTCGTCAGTTCTCTACTATCCTGATGTTTTCAATGGACTGGACTTTGGAAACGAAAACAGGCTGACACCCTATAATGTCTTGGAGAATCTCCATTCTTCAACATTAACTGAGCATTTGTTCACTTTCTCCCTCTAACTTTTCTCTGAGAATTTTCTCAGAGCGTTTCTCACAGTTTTCCCCAGGGTTCTGCTTCCCACATACATGACTTTGGGTATACTGAGGATGTCCTTTGTAGAACTCATTTTTCTTCATCCTCCCCATCTTTTAATCTTATTCCACCACCACACCATCCACCAGTCTTTCTTTTTAACAGTCATCCCCCAGTCATTTCTCTGTTTCATTTCCTGCCTCACTGTCCTCTCCTGTATTTACATAGATCACTGTTTTCAAATTATGACATAGACACTCTTACATTAAACAGAAATAGTAGATACAATAAATTTTAAAAGATAAAAACTCTAGCATAAAGATTTTGTTAATGGATTTCACAGGCATAAAGTTAGTTTATGAAACTGCTGTAAAATCTTTAAAATGTTTACTCTCAAGTTTTATACTTCAGTAGTTATGAATTGCTAATAAACAGTTTACAAATGAGCCAGGTCACTGGGCCACTTAAGTAGTACTGACCCAGGATATCAGTGTTTATCATTTTTCAATCTCTCTTCCTGTGATGGAGATTAGATTTCCCCTCTCCTAGCTACCTATGCCCAAGTCATGTTTTGCAGCTTTTATAATCTGAAGACTACAACTAATTGATAAGAATTTTTTCATTCGGCTCTCACTAGACTGTGTTAATTTTCCATCCTTCCTCTCTGGTGGCCAAATCCAACAGTCCTTTGACTCAGGTGAGATGTGAAGTGTATCAGTCCCTTCTACTCTCCCTCTTTATGTCCTTGAAAACCCTCTTTATTACAAATATGCTCCTTGGTTCTCACTGCACTTATTCTCTTGCACATACCATCAGCTCCTTTCATCATACTTCAGTGTAGCAAATAACTTTCAATCCTGCTTAAATCCATGTTATACAAACACCACACAGCTGCATATACACAGCTACAGATGGGTGAAATTAGGAACTCCATGACAGATAGATCATTTAAAGTCATGGCCTCTAATATTGATGGGTCCCTTAGTGATCTCAATAGTCCTGGTAATTTAGGATGCTCCTGATGACTTTTGATCGCTTCTCTCTTCAAACCTGTAATCTTACCCTATCCATTTTCTCTCAGGTTATGTATTCACTTCTTATTTCACTGAAAAATTAGAAGTGAGTGGAAGTGATTTCCCACCACTGCAGTACATAACCGTTTGCATCACTTATCTCCATCTTCTCTCTTACTCAACACAATAAACAGATGTGATCTTACTAAAAATTGAATTGGACTGTCGTTTCTCTACTCAAAGCCTCTAATCATTTTGTTGTTTACTATAAGAGACAAAGGTTGTCAAAGTCATCAGAATCCTCTAGTATCTGACCTCTTCAATTGTCTGAATTTGTCTCCCAGATTCTCCCATGAACACCGTCAGCTAAAGCTACACTTTCCACCTTGCTAATACTTACCTGTTAAATGCACATAGCCTTTCAGGGGAGCCTAGATTGGTAGGGATTTCTCCATGGCTGTAATATTGCTGTCATAGAAAACTTTCTTTTTGGGTTCCTAGGATGTCATATAATGGCTTGTCGGGAAAGTCACGAGGTACTTTTTCTTTGAAAAAACAAAGAATGCGTCATGATTTTTCTGACAAACCAACAGAATAGACATAGGAGAATATATTTAACATCATGACACATTTCTGCCAGTCTTTCTCCCCTTTTTGTTTTTGACACACTTTTAAGCCTATGGAGAACCATCAGAACTGTGTTAATATATTACATGTTTCTTTTGATTTTTCCTATTTCTATTAGACATCTCTTGACACATATATAATCTTTATACATACATACATACACAAATATGTATGATTCTTCTGCTTCGGTGATTATTGCCACCTTTGAGTGGGGAACAAACTCACCAAAAGGTATGATGAGGCAGAGGAAATAATCTGGGAGCCTGGTCTCTTTCAGGATTATTTTATGATGAAACAAAATGGGATGCACTGCTGGGGATATACTCTGTGCCTTTGTTTCTTAGATGAACAAATCTAAGTTAGACAAACTGGACCCTTTGATTCTGACAGTGAATCAGCAATGAGGGTTGGTCCTGTTGCAGGCATACTTACAATTTGGGGGTATTTTAAGTTCTCATTATACCCTCCTTAAATATGTTTGTAATCTCTGTAGTCAAACTATTACCTTCAGCCCCTTTCTTCACCATACAGAGTGTAGACAGATGAGTGTCCTTTTCTCCAGTTCTGAGTCTGTCATTCTTTGTTCAAAAAATTTAGTCTCACCATTTTCATTCCAGGTAAGTGTGGATTTCCAAATCTAATATTCATATCACTGATTTTGAACCTAATCTGTCTGTCATGTCATTTTCGCACTGCCTTCATCATATAAACTACTGCTCCTGAACAGATCCTGTCTCTCCACTTTGGCATGTATCTCTCACACATTTCATTTTCAAATCTACAACTTTAAATCAGATTAAACCCACTTAGATTATAAATACTTCCCTAAATCTCTATACAAATAAATTTGCAAATGGCAGTTTAGAATAAAATATAATGTATAAGTTGAAAAAAATGGCATGCATTGGTTTAATGAATAAGGTACCAGATTTCATTTAGTCACTTCTGTATACTTGAGTCTTGATGTAACTTATGGGCCACATTTTGAAATATCGTGATTGATTAATAGGAAGTACTCTTTTCCAATGAATTGTTTGATTTTATAGTGATTAATTATTAAGTTGAAAAGTGTTTTGTATTATATTTAAGTTAACCATGTGTATTTTATGGGTTTTGAAATCATTGCATGTTCTCTACCATTCATCTGGTGACCACTGGCTTTATTGGACTTTAATCTCCAGGAGAGAATAAAGCAGCCTTGGTCTGTTGGTTTTATATGGGGAGAGAGAGAGAAAACCTGGCATATGACAGCATCATTGACTAAGAATGTTGGTAAAGATGTTATCTTTCATAGGGAGAAGAAATAACTTTTTCTTGAGATGGAAGAAATTAAGTGTAAATGTATGTTTCTGTACAGTGGAGTGTAGCTGTTTAACCTGAGACTAACAGACCAAAAAATGCATGTTTGATATGTCAATTTTAAAAGTTCTATTGTGTTCCTCATGAGCTTCCACTTTACTTTCTATGGTATATGACTTGTAATCCAAGCTTTCAGTGACACTGTGGTAGCGATGTGATATAATGTTATCGGCTTTAATTAGAAGTTTCCCTTAGCAATGAATGCTGATGGGGCAGTAAAAATGCCCTTATTTCCCTTGAGAGGAATTTGTAGGAGACGGTGTTCAATGCTCACTAATTCTGTTCTCCATCTTATAAATGGCAAGGGAATCATGAAAGGTCATCTTGCTTTCAGACTAATCACACTGCTTGTTTTAATTTTAGTCTGTGCTTCCACCTAAAAGTTAACCTATAAAATTAATTTGGAAATTTTTTTGTTAAATCTATGTAATATTTTATTTTTCTGACCTTTTCCAAATAAGCAAAATGTAGGAATTACTTAATGGTGAAGAAAGGTTTGGAAACTGGTGGTAACAAGCATTCACTCAATTTGCTATCTTGATTATACATTTGAATAGTAGCAAATAAACTATTGTTCTTTCCTCTTCAAAGAGTGATTTTTAACATTATTTATAAGAAATAAAATTAAATTTTATGTGATCTCCTGTTATGTATTGTCCATCAAATATAGATATATAGTGAAATAATGAATAAAATTACAGCTTGTATATTCATCCCAAAAGCCTAGGACACATGAGATTTGAGTGACTGAAAAGATCTGCAAATACCTAAAAATACTTAGAAGCCCAAATGAAATGCATACCATTTCCTGTGCATTGCTGAATTTTAGATTAAATTTTAGAAGTGAATGTTGACTGACTGACTTAACTGGTCATATTAATATAGTATTTAAAATTACATATATTTAGTTGTGTTATTGGAAACGGCATAATGTTAAAATATTCTGATATCTGTTATATTATTGGCTAAGAACCAATGCAATAACCGGGCCATCTTTCATAGTACTATAAAGGAATCAGAATTTTCCCACCAGAAATTTGCCTTAAGATTAGGTTTTTAAAATAGTAGGTACCATATAATAATACGCATTTAGTCCCTTAAAGGTGTGTTTAAAATAATAGCTATTGAATCCCCCAAAAGATTATTTCTCAGGTTATTTTGTGCAGTATGTAATATAAATGAAAAGTCTTGTGTCTGCAATTTTTTCACAGTGTATATTTGGCACCCAGCATTTTAAAACTACATGTGTCATGTATTCCGTTGAGGAAGGGCATCCGATTGGTATGATGTCTTCCTTTGTTTAAACATCCCCTTAGTTTCCTTCCTAGTCAAAACTCAAAGTAATTTAATACACTGCTCCGGCAGACATTTGTTTCTCGGCTCATTTATGGGCTCATTTAGTACCTTATTTTCCATGTGTCTTTTCTGATTCCCTATAATGTAGAGAACTGGATGACTCTGGATGGAAAGACGGAATTAAGTACTCTATTTGCTGAATACATTTTTTTTTTTTTTGTCTAAGTAATATGTCTTTTCCTTCCCACAAGGAAGATCTCTGGATTTTCCATGAACTTGATGTGTCTTTTTTTTTTTTTTAAGTTATGTTTCATTTTTGTTTGTTTGTGTTTATGCTTCTCTTGTTTCTATTGCAGTTTGGCCTTGGTATTACCAACCTACAGTTTTTACTATATAAAAGCCAAAATAGAAGAGACAATAACTCAGGCCAGATGTAAGTACTGTGAAAGCAACTTCAGGGTCTATTTGTTATCTCCTAACATCAGATGTTTAAAAACGTCTAGATTTTGGAATACCCAAGGCTTGTACATTTAGTAGGTGTTATTACCAAATCTACAGCAATGATTCTAACCCATTCCAAACATGCAAGGAACAAGAAATATTCTACATGGATAGAATATGAGCAGGTACTCCAGTCTCACTGGCAGTCCCCACCATGCTTCCCTGCTTGCTTTGTGCTCATAGAATCATTGCAATGCTTTGTCCTCTGTTGCTATCATTTTAAGGGTCTGCTCGCCAGCACAAATGTTTCACATAGTCCTATTCATGGCACTGTGCTAGTGAAGCTTTACCTTTTCTTTTCCTTTCTTTTGCATTTGGCAAGAATAATATTGTGCTCCACATCTTCTACTTGGTTTGAATAAATTAAATGCACTGGTCTTTGGCTTTGGTTTGGCAATTCACTTCTCATAATCCAAATTAATGTCTTCAGTAACTCAATGGATTATTTTTAAAGCATCATTTGGAATGTGGAGGAATTATTAACACTAGTGCATATTTCAGGTCATTAATCTTTCTTTTGTTTGGGTGACTAGATTTAGTAAAGTAAAATGACCATCATATCCTTTGCACTTGTCTCAATTAGTAACAACCTAAATTGTTTTCTTATTTCGATAAAGTGAATACAAATATGTATATATTTACCTTTTCCATCTGACCTTAAGTAAACTACAGTTCCTTTCATCTCTCTGTTGCTGATGTTGTGCTGTCCATGGGCCATGTTCTCACAGTACATTGTACTATTTTATATATTTATATTTCCACTTTCATTTGATAGATATGATGGTCTTTTAACAGTCGGCAACTTTGCATGAGCTAGTTCACTTTATAAATGAGGGGATGATTAGTGGGAGTTTGATGATTGGTAAATGCTTGTTTATAGGCTAACAGCATTGGTGTTGCACCTGCATTAACCACTTTGCAAAATAGACCCTTGAAATAACCACAGTACAGAGAGGGTACTCTAGTTCGAATTGACAGGACATTCTTTCCAGTCTTCAAAAATGTCTTTTTTTCCAGACTACAGCTGTACCTAAATAAACCTCTGATCTATGCACAATATTTTTATTCAAGAAAGTCATTGAATAAAATATTGTTTGTGACCCCCTTTGCTTTACCCTCTTTTTTTTTTTTGTTTCCCTGCTTTCTCTTTCTGATGGATTTTCACAGCAAAAAAGGGCAAAATGAAGGGCAAGTATTTTCTTGTTGCTCAATTTCTTTGTTTAGTACACTAGACATTTCCACTGAGATTTCCATTCCTATTGGATATTATCCTCTGTGCTTCTCATTTGCTAGATTTTCCTCCATGACCACTCAAACCTTAACATCCAAAAATGGGGGAAAGAATGCTTGTGTTTTCCTATCTATGCAGCCTGTTTCACAGTCAAGTTTTTTTCTTGGGCTTAAGTATGTGTGTTTTTATCCCTTACTAATTCACACCTTACATGAAGAATGTTACTAATTCACTAAAGGCATTAATGGCTTATGGAAAACATTCTATTTACCATAATATTGGTAAGATGTACAGGTTGATATTTCAAAATAAATAATTCTGATGTAACATGAATATAAATAACTTCTTTAAAGATAACTTGATTATGGTAGGGCAAGAACAAAGGGAATGTATGGATATAGCATTTTCTCTGTTAGAAATCTCAAGTCCATTTTATAAAATTAAAATGTATTTTATTATATTGTGAAGTATTAAGGATCTTAATCTTAATTGTTTCATATTAGAACATAGTTTATTTTTTCTTGCAAGGTTATTATCCTAATATCTTCTTATTGTCATAGAGTCTCAGTGTATATATTCTGGACTCTTTAATCTTGTTACATTATCTTTGCAGATTCGGAAACACTGAAGCCGGATAATTTTGAAGAATCTGGCTATACATTCATAGCACCGAGGTTGGTTTGGGTTTCTCTTGTTTGTGTGATAATAGCTCACATATGTACCTATGTCCTCAGTCATGGTTCTGAGGAAGGGTCCAGACAGCTCTGGGTGATTAGCTCCATGTGTGTCATGAATCAAAGGGATCAGTAACCTTAAAACTGCCGGGATCCTGTTCACTTAGTCAATAAGGTAATTACCGAACAAGCACAATTCAGTGTGCTGAATTGGAGATATAATAGTGAATAAGGCAGATAAAGTCTTTGATTTAGTTGGAAATAACGGTGCATCCAGCATTAATGAGTTATACATTTGAGTGTGTACACGTATGCATAAGATACACAAAAAATTCTGCTCATACATTGTTCTGTATACATATTTGTATACACATACATTTATACACACATACAGAAAAATATGTGTATGTAAGGCTAGAATGTCTTAATGTCAAAAAAATTTTTTAATGCTAATATTCTGGGGAAACTGTTTAATATTTAAAAAATGTGAGAAAATATTATTAATCTAATGTTCTTTTCCCCAGCTCTATCCAGAAGCCAAGTGCTTAAAGTGTGTTATCTGTATTCCTTAACACTTTTTGTCAAGTATTCTTCCATTATAGGGATCAGTAAATGGGGAGATAACAAGAAGTTTCAGTGGTTTGT
This sequence comes from Scalopus aquaticus, assembly GCA_004024925.1. NCBI lineage: Eukaryota > Metazoa > Chordata > Mammalia > Eulipotyphla > Talpidae > Scalopus > Scalopus aquaticus. The sequence goes on from PVIJ01003517.1 coordinate 102,419, forward strand.
AAAATCTTATAGTTAGCAAAGAAAAAAAAGTTTTCAGAACTTAGATTATCCTGTACAATTTAAGTTTTGAATGTAAAACCTAGTAATTCTAATTTTTTTCCAGAGATTACTGTAATGACCTTAAAATATCAGATAACAACACTGAGTTTCTTTTAAATTTCAATGAGTTTATTGATAGAAAGACGCCCAACAACCCATCATGTAAGTATGCATTAATTTGAAATTATTACTTCACTGTTTCTATCAAATTGGTCAAATGGTTTTGATTAGTCTGTTAGTATGCTAGCTTATTCATTTACTTTCTGAATTTTAATGATGACATTTTCAATTTTTTTATTAATTGTATAAAAGAAGTATGATTTCCTTATCAATTACTATCAAATTTTCCACTATAGGTAATAGATATTTTCAAATGTTTAAATGAAAGTAGGATATGCTTTCCTCTGCACCTCTCAAATGTTGGAAGTTTAATTTTGAATCGTCTCTTGAAGGTTTTCCATTCCATTGTTCTTGCTACATAGAGGATGACTTCATCCGTTCATTTATATCCTCCACTTTACCTGATGAATGTTAATATCCCAAATGCCCCAAAATAGATGACTGGATCAAGAAGATGTGGTACATACACAATGGAATACTCTTCAGCAATCAAAAAATATAAACTCATGCCATTTTCAACAACATGGATGGAGTTGGAAGGGATAGGGATAGAATTTAAACAAGTTGTAAAGAAAGACCATATTTAGTGGTTAACTATGATCAGAACCATTCATTTTGATCACAAGGAACTTTTGATCTTGAAATAACACTTTTGTAATTTCCAATTCTATAGAGTAAATCAAGTTGGAATATATGAGAAATTGAAGTAATTGAGAAATATATTTCTGTTTCAGAGAAATTTACATCTTAGATATTGATAGACACTTGACTTTTAAAATATCTTAAAACTTTTTTCTTCCTCAAATCATCTATTATAAAAAAGGCAATATAAATGGGCAAGAAAAGGGAAAAATCAACTACCCGAAAAATCAGCTTTATCTTGGGAATGCCTATTCCTTGCCAATAGGTAAACAACACAAAATGTCATTGGACACTCTTTGGCTCAAAGTGAGCTCCTTGGCAAAAGTGGCCATAAAATAAGATTTGATAATAAAAATGTATGCATAATTGAAATTTTTATGCTCACTTCCTCTTCTCCTTTTTCCTTTATTTCCTTTTACCTCTTTGCTCCCTTTTCTCTTTCCTACTTTTACTCAATCCCCCACTTCTGTGTTTTCTTTTTAAAAACACACTACAGGACTGTAGATGCTTGGATGCGAGGCATGGGGTGGTAACATACATCTAAGGAGGTGTGAAAGTATTCCCCTGTAAGTTATACAGCATTGTAAACCAATGCTACCTCAAACTGGAAAGATATTTTCCTTTCTATATGAAAACATCCTCAGTAAAACTCACTGTTGTCAGTCAAAATTTAAATTCATGTCATAAGAAATAATGACTTAACATTGCAAAGACTGGTAGTGGTTTTAAAGAGTCACTTTGAAAACTTGTCAAGAGCCAAACAGTCTACACTGAGCATGCCTTCCTGTAGGTGATTCTAGTGTTTGTAGTCATTGTGAGCTCAATTTGAGCCAAAGCTCTTACACTGACATTCATACCTATTGGTAAAGAATAGGCATTCCGAAGATAAAGCTGAAACAGGTCCCAGGAATATATGTGTGTTCACTGTAACAGTACTACTAACAATAAATCATTATCAATACTAAATTTGGGTATTAAGACCATATAATCTTGATAGGAATAAAATGAATTTTTATCATAAGTAAAGTTTTAGAGGTTGCTTGTAGGATATTTCAGAGGTCCATTAGCTTAGAGTAAAGGTCCTAGGAAAAAAGGAGAAAGGCAAAGTTATTATTGTAACAGTTTGTATTAATTGACTGTTGGCCCTTGTCATGTGTTCCTTCCTCTACCTCTGATTTGGAGTAAAAATGTTCTTTTGTTATTCTGGAAATAATAAACTAAAGGCTTTCAGCCCAATAATACTAGATTTCAAAAGCCTGTCTTGGAATAAATCTAGATGGTGTTAAGTTACTCTGTTCCTTGAACAAAGCAAAATACTAGTCATATATGATGATACGTAAGGAGAGGGAGAGGGAGAGGGGAGGGAGAGATGTTGTCCAAAAGTAATGATTTGAAATTATCAAAGTAATGTACCCCCCATTAAATAATGCCAGTTGTTTCTTAATTGGCATATTTCATGTATCTTTTTGATAAAGTTTACAAAATAATTTGCCTCATTTAGAATTGGCTTTTCTGTTGCTAATTCTGATCATATCCTGAAAATGAAGCAAGGTGAATAATTTAAACAACATGCTGCAAATATGGACTACCTTGTTAAATTTATAGCAATATTACTCTAAATTGCTTTTGGAAATAGCCATTATTAGAATAAATTTGTTTCATTAATATCCTAAAAAAAAATAATGTGACTGTAATTGAAGCTGTCCTTTCTCTGTACTAGGTAACACGGATTTGATTAATAGGGTCTTGCTGGATGCAGGCTTTACTAGTGAACTTGTACAAAATTACTGGAGTAAGCAGAAAAACATGTAAGTATTTATTCTTTTTAATAAATATAATCAGCAGTTCAGTTAATCTGGGAAATTTTTGGAAAATAGATCTCATAAATGTAAATTGTTATCTGTAACAACAATTTCTTCAGAGTATCATTTTACAATTGTTAACCTCTTGCATTTTCTATTGTTGGTGTGTGTGAGATGTCCTGTCATCTGTTCTTACTCAGTTTTACAGTACAGTGTCAGTGAGCAAATGAAATAGGGGTGTTTGTGTTAGTTTGCTTTCTGATACCATACACCCTCTTAGGGAAGTGGGGATTCTGATTCCTGTTCCCCTTTTACAGGCTTTTTCACTACCCATTTCCACTGAATTACTAAATGCTTCTAAATACTTGATATTTCTTCTAGCAATTTTAACCTTTTTTTTTCCCACACTTAGGGTCCTACTTTACCATTTGTTAGAAATTATGGCAACTGATTTTTCTGTTTTCAATGGTTCCCACTCCTCTCTCCATTTGCCCCATCTATTTCCCAAACAGTTCATACTTGGCAGAATCTCACTGGTAAAAAGCATTTCTAGCTTAATTGTAAAGGTGATGCTCTCCAGCATGGATGTCAACATCATTCTGCACTCACTACTCCACAAAAGCTTGGCCTTGAACCTTTACTGCCATTGTTTCTACTTTTGCTTTTTTATTACATCAAGTCCTCGCACTCTTCATTAGCCTTTACATACACACACTTTTTGTACTTGTGTGATATATGTCTTCTTACTTTCTCTGTCCTCTCTGGCAAAACTGCTGTTCCAACTTTAAATAGCAACTATGACACTATTTCCCATGAGATGTCTTCCTGAAGCCTCCTCCCTTTAACTTCTTATTTATGAGATGTTTTGAGTATTTTAAAAGTCACTTTGCAATTACTGACAGATTTACTTTTGGTAAGTAAATCCCTTTAGGAAGTCATTTTGCTTCTCTTTGTACCACCAACACCAAAATTAATATTTTAGAAAGAGTAAAGTGAATAAAAATTCTGTCTTCTGTTTCAGTAAGGGAGTGAAAGCACGATTTGTTGTGACTGATGGCGGGATTACCAGAGTTTATCCGAAAGAGTAAGTTTAAATAATGTGTGTAAGAAATCAGAACTTTCCAAGACCTATTTCAAGGATCTGAATATTACTGTATAAGGATGCCATTCTTCAAAGAAACTGGTGATGAGTAGATTAAATTGGAGTCATTGTTTAAAGTGCTTACATTATTGCAATACATCAATTCTGTAATATATTTTAGTGATATGTTTGCTTAGCATTTATACTTCAAAATTTAAGAGATTTCAAGAGATGGTTTTCTTTGTTAACAGAAACTAACCTAGTTAAATGAAAGCAGTTGTAGCCTATCGGCAGCATTTGCATACCCCTTTGCTGTTCCTCTGAATCTTCTCAGTTTATCTGAAACAGTCTGTAATGTGGGCTAGGTAGGCAGCAAGGTTTATTACTATTAACCGACTTGTCTATAATGACTTTGTAAACAGCAGAGTAAAAATTGGAGCCAGTTTTTTCTGATCATATAATTTTTCTAATCACATAATTCTGTACTGACATTGCTTTATAATAAGTATCAGCTAAACCACCAATTATCACCAGCTTTCTTAGACATACCTGTTAAGTTTAATGAGGTCTACAAAGGAAAAGTAGCTTTTCAAGTGGATTAAAGAAACAAATGATGAGTGAGTGGTTTCCTCTTCAGGGCTGGAGAAAATTGGCAGGAAAACCCAGAGACATATGAAGATAGCTTCTATAAAAGGAGTCTAGATAATGATAACTATGTTTTCACTGCTCCCTACTTTAACAGTAAGTATCATTTTGGAATTCAGCCTTTTAAGTTCTTCCAGTTTTAAGAAGGAAAAAATGGGTACTACTTCTTTCCCTGAAATCAATATATGTTAATCGCTAGAGTAGTCATTATTAAAAGTATATATTATGTTTAAGGCATTGGAGAGATAGAAGCATTTAGTTGAGGAGGTAAAATTCCTACAGAAGTAGGTCATGTAGTAATAGAGATAGCTTTTCTACAGGCATACTTGACAGAGAAATACATGTAGATAATCCCTCATTTCATAAATAAGGTTAAGGATTTAAAATAATTGTTAGTTTTTGTTATATATTTGGAAAAATTAAAAGTAGCCCATATTTTCTTTTTTTTTAATATTTATTTATTTATTTTATTTATACATACAAGTTGGGGTACAGGCCAGAGGCGTGGGGCGGCGAGAGGGTTCACCAGAGACAGAGCGGGGAGCAGAACAGGCAGATCAGAAATACACTGCTGAGGGGAGCAGTGGGCAAGGCAGGAGAGGTCTGCCACACCATGTGGGATTCTCCCCGGCCGGGCGTCGAACTCGCGTCGCCGCTGCCGACAGCTCCACAGCGCAGCGCTTAACCGCTGCGCCACCAGGGAGGCCCCATATTTTCTTTTTTAATCTTTTAATGTTTGTGAGGATAGCTATTATTAGTTTTTCAAAACTGTGAAAGTGAAGTTTTAAGAATTTTGGAATTTTGGCTAGGGACATATCTTATAAAATGAAAAGACATTTTTAGGGATTTAAAATAAATCTTTCCTGTTCACTTCAGCAGGTTCCCCCATTATTTTAGGTAATGTCTTGCTGCAGTTTTAGCCTGTGTTCATTATTTTACAGAAGTAGGTGCAGCTAAGCTAAGTCATTTACCTCAAGTTAGCATGGTTTGTAGAGAAAGAGATCACACACATTTTCATAATGTGTACTAAACACAACACTATCCACTGAAACTCAGTAAAAGGAATTTCAATTTTTTTTTTTTTTTTTCAGAAAGCGGACCTGGTGCTTATGAATCTGGCATCATGGTAAGCAAAGCTGTAGAGATATCTATCCAAGGAAAACTCCTTAAACCTGCAGGTAAGCATACATATTACACACATCTACATAATGAAAATTATATGTGTTCTAAAATATATACATTGGCATTATCAGGAAGGCCATCAAAAAGCCTCAACCAAAATAAAATCAAACACATGTAAATAAAAAATACATTTAATTATCTGAAATTGGGATACAACAAAGTTAATTCCTTACAGAGCTGAGGAAAGGGGCCTCCCTGGTGACGCAGTGGTTAAGCGCTGGGCTGTGGAGCTGTCGGTAGCAGCCATACGAGTTCGACGCCCAGCCCGGGAGAATCCCACATGGTGCGGCAGACCTCTCCTGCCTCGCCCGCTGCTCTCCTCAGCAGTGTATTTCTGATCTGCCTGTTCTGCTCCCCACGCTGTCTCTGGTGAAGCCTCTCACCACTCCACACCTCTGGCCTGTACCCCAGCTTGTATGTATAAATAAATAAATCTTAAAAAAAAAAAAAGAGTTGAGGAATTTTCAAAGGTGTGTATATTTACAGACTGTCACAAATTTATGGAGTACCAAAGCTCTAAATGCTGTATTTTTTTTTAAAGATTTATTTTTTCATTCAAGCTGGGGTGCAGGCCAGAGGTGTGGGGCGGTGAGAGGGTTCACCAGAAAGAGAGTGGGGAGCAGAACAAGCAGATTGATCGAAATATACTGCTGAGGGGAGCAGCAGGTGAGGCAGGAGAGGTCTGCCACACCATGTGTGAATCTCCCCAGCTGCGCATCGAACTCACGCCACAGCTGCAGCCTGGTCCACAGCGCTGCACCCACCAGGGAGGCCCACTCTAAATGCTGTATTGATCTATTAACATCTTATAAATACTGAAGGGGGAGTGAATAAGGCTGAGAATAGAGTGAGTCAGGGATCACTGGAAGCCAGCAAGGTGGTTGGGATGGGAATGTGTGTTCCGCTTGAGAACTTGGAAGACAAGGGCATGCAAAGTGTAGAAGAATGTACGCGATGTTTGATTCTTAATAATTCAACTGTAATCCTGCGGTACAATCCTTAGGTCTTTTTTTCCAGTGCTTGCATCATAATCTCTGTGTCTAAGGAGACCTTGTGTAACTGGACAGACAAGACATTGGGGGACGGTCTGTTATGTCTGTTTGACTCCTGTATCATCTACTGTTAAGAGCTAAATGACCCCTACCTAGATAGTCTGTCTCTACAAAAGGGAAATATTTAAGATTATTGGCTTAGTGCAGACTTTGGGACATAATTGTCAAATGAAGCACATCTATTTTTCTTGGTAAAATCACTAGGTAGATATTTTAGAATTGATAGTTTTCTTCCAGAAAATCTTATTAAAGAGAAAAACCAAAAAAGGCCAGTAAGTAAAATTAACTGTGGGGGTTTCACATGCTGTAGTTGGGGCTTATAATACTTAGTGAATCGCTTTGAAAGTTTACTGGAGAATTTCAGGTTAACTGACAAATCTTTTAAATAGATCAAAGGTTCATAGTGATTTTGTGAAATGTTTTATTTCCTAGGACAAATACCGTTATCTGTTCCTATTGTCTCTGAGGTTTATGTCATAGGTATATTAGTTAGCATAGTGACTAAAGCATAATAATTAAAGAGGCAAATAAATGGTAAAAAAAAATAGTATGATAATCTATTCTTCACAAGTTTGGGCAACCCGTGGGGAGGAGGGCTGCCTTTCGAATGATGGTCACAATCCAAGATCATTTGGAAACACAGCTGGAGTGGAGTTAGGCCCAAGCATGCAATTTGTATTTGTAATTCTGAGTATGGATGAATCTTCTTAAGCAGAGATAAGAGATTAGGTCACAAGGCTGAGAACCAATTGACTTGGGCATCAGTGGAGGCCAGCCAGTTTGGTGCCATGGGAATGTGTGTAAAGGTTGATTGTAGCTTAACAACTCAACTGTAGTCCTGCCCTACAATCTTAAGCTCTTTTTCCCCGTGTTTGCATCCTAAACTATGTGTGTCTAGAGACCTGGTATAACAGGGCAGACAAGACACTGGCATTGGGATCAGGTCTGATCTGTCTGTTTGAATCCTGTATCTATTGTTAAGGGTTAAATGATACCTACTTAGTCTGCTCTGCAAAAGGGAAATATTTAACATGAATGTCACGAAGATTATTCACTTAGTGCAGAGTTGTTCAATGGAGCACACCTAGTTTTCTTGGTAAAACCACTATGTAGAAATTTTAGAATCCATAGTTTCCTGCCAATAAATCTTAGGAACTATAAAGAAGGACAGTAAGTAAAATAAAGTGTTCATGGGGATTGCACGTGATGTATTTGGGCTTATAATAGTGATTTACTTGGAAGTTTAATGTAGAATCCCAGGTTAAATGACAATTTTTAAAAATCGATTATTCAAAGGTTCATAGTGATTTTGTTTAATGTTTTATTTCTTTGGGCACACACTATGTCTCTTCCCATTTTCTCTTAGTTTTTTGTTATAGATACATTATACATATTCAAAGTGCACAATGGATGGGGAGGGGGAGGAAGGAACCCACCTACCTGTTTTGACTCCAGACTCGAGCACCTGCTGCACTGAGTAGGCCACACTTACCCATGCTAGGTGAAATGAATAAACTTGGTCATTAGAGGTCTATATGACATCTTATTCACCCCAAATTGAATTCTATGCTATTCTATAAGTTACCTACATTATCAGATAGCAAATGTTTTATGGCAGTTAACTGGAAGTAGCAGCCTATTGAATTAATTTAATGTAAGAAGAAAAATAAAGTCTAGTAATCTTTATTACAAAATTTTTCAGTTGTTGGAATTAAAATTGATGTGTATTCCTGGATAGAGAATTTCACCAAAACGTCTATCAGAGATCCGGTAAGAGATTTTTTTTTTTAAATCCCTCTGTAATACTTAATATCAAAATGCAAAGAGTAAAATTTTAGAGGTTCAGAATAAAACTTCAGTACCACTCCATTGAAGCAGAATTACGAATTCCTATTTGTTTCTTCGATAAAAAATAAAAATTCTGTCCCATGTTATAATTTCAAACTTTTATATATATTTTCAAATTCTAAGGAAAACTTCTGTAGACTACACTATCATTCAGTCCTTTATAGTATGTAAATAATTCAAAGATTCCTAGCTATAATGTGGTAATAGATGATATGCTATAATAAAAACCAATTTTACAGAATATGTGAGAATTGTATTTCTGTCTTTCAGTGTGCTGGTCCAGTTTGTGACTGCAAAAGAAATAGTGATGTAAGAAAATTCTTTTGATTTTTAAGCTATTTTTTCATTCCCTTGCTAAGATACATATGCTGAAAAATAGCTTTTTTAATGGCAAATCATGATGACTATACTAACCCAGTTTGTATCTGAAATGGAAGAGAAATACATGTCCCTGATCAATATTGTAAACCTCCTTCAAGCCATTATAGAAATTGATGACTTGTTTTATTTCTATCACAAATATTGACACACACAAATGAAACAATTCTCACAATTGTTCCAGGGAATCGTGACCTAACTTGGATTAGAATTTAAAATATATGCTTTTAATTCTTCACATTCCTCCAGTTTTAAAATTTTTCAGGTATTATGGCACAATATTAAAGGTCATCCATATGGAATATATTCTTTTCCATGTCAGATATGTTTGTCTCCTTTGTGTATATTTATGTTTAGCTCTATTCCTAGATGGGGAAATAAAAGCTTGTTTTTTTTAAATTATCAGTGCTACCTTCCCTTATCTTTAGCACTTGTTTGTTCAAAAGTTTTGAAATTACTCCAAAAATGAAACAAAACATTATTCCAAATTTAAAAGTAAAATGAATTCCTTTAGTTTCTTCCAGTACTCATGAATTCTCTGCTTCCTTTGTAAATATAGAGACATACATATCATCTTTCCAGTCCTGCGAAACTACAACGCAATAACTTAGATTACTTTTATAGTTTAACCAGTTTACATAAAGTGTACAAATTCAGGCTATTTACTCTAAAAACAATTCTAAGAACAGATTATATCAAGCTGCTTCCACATTAGAAAAATGAAATGTGTATTTCCCCATCTATGAAAATATTATTGTGATTATACAAAAAGAATTTATTAAATCGATTCAATTCAGTAAAATGTGATTAAGCAGTGTGGGAATTAATCCTATACTTAAAAAGTGTGGCTCTTGACGGGTATTTTTGCTTTATGCTTATAAATATCCATATGTTAACTTTTTATTTATCTGAAGCATTGTGACTAAAATATACATATGTAAAAATGTATTTTTTCTTACTCTTATCTGCTTAATAAAAATTAGAGTAAATATATTGATCGATTTGCTTTCATGGATTATTTAGACAACTGTGGAGTGACAGGAAGATGATTTCTTCATATTACATGGATGATGCGAAATATCAAACCCAGAGAGTTTACTATGAATTTACCAATGACCATAATTTATTTGAAATCTATTTTTGCTCTTACAACCATCCACATATACTGATGACAACCTTCCTATAAATGTGTTATTTCCATTATGATAGGTGATGGACTGTGTGATTCTCGATGATGGTGGGTTTCTTTTGATGGCAAATCATGATGATTATACTAACCAGGTAAGAGTCTGATTTGGAAGAGAACTATGTGTACCTAGAAAACATTGTAAACTTCCCGTAAGCAATTGAAAAGTGCATCCTAAGTAAAATTTTATGTTTAATTGCTAAATGTTCACATTTGGGTAAACTAAACAGTTTTAACACAATAGAAAACTTGTACTTTCAATCTCTCAGAAATTTTCATGTATTTTTCTGTTGATGTCAAACTAACTCATGCTGGCTTGAAATTGTATTTCTAACTACAAATTGGCACCATATAGTCTCTGCCTCAACACAGGATTTTAAGCAAATTAGAATAAGTGGCCAACAAATTTTATCTTTCAGTATGCATTTCCCATTCCTCTCAAAAACAAAAATCCAAACAGTCCAACTTCATACTGTTTTGTTAACTGACCGCTTTGATTGGCTGTAGTTAATTAGCTAGATTACTTTAAGAAAAACAAGAAAGCTACACTAACACCTTTCCCACCGTACTTTCTCCAGTTCTTTACAGTTCCTACAATTTCCTTTCATTTTTGCTATGTTTTTCTTCCCTACGAGGCATTTGGTTATGGTCTGAGTGCATAATAAGCCTGGTCCTTCCAGAAATGCCACCCAGAGCTATTGAGTAATGCAAACACCTCATACCATTTGAGCTCATTTGGAATGTCACATATATGGGCTAATGACTTACTTGTGTTTTTAAGCACCTAAGGAGAGTTAATCCAGTTCCTTTATGTATGTATATATTTCTTCAGTGGCTTAAATTTGAAACTTTCTTATTTCTATACCAGATTGGAAGATTTTTTGGAGAGATTGACCCAAGTTTGATGAGACACCTGATTAATATCTCGGTTTATGCTTTTAACAAGTCTTACGATTACCAGTCAGTGTGTGAGCCTGGTGCTGCGCCAAAACAAGGAGCAGGGCATCGCTCAGCATATGTGGTCAGTAGTAGCCAGATTGGTCATTCCTCACAAGCGAGGCTGGGTGTGGACTCACACACTGACTTGTCATTGTTCTTTTACAGCCCTCCATTGCAGACATACTACACATTGGCTGGTGGGCCACTGCTGCTGCCTGGTAGGTCAAAATTTTAATTTTATTGGTAATGAATGAAAGGTGTTGTGGAATAATAAAGCACTTGATAAAAATACAGATTTGTGACATGTAACTACTGTGCATATTGGTAATATTTATAAAACATTTCCTTAAATATCAATGTAAAACAATTATTTATGAAAAGTTATGATTATACAAACTTCAGCAAACCTCTTCAGAGGCTTCCGTTTCTGTGAATCTGTTGAAATTCTTTCGTTTTTTAAATTTCATTTTAATCTGGAAAATATCATTTTTTGCCTTCAGTTTCCAATCTAGAGGTCTTCGTTAACCTAGCGTAATTTTAAGGGCATACCTTCATCCTGAAATGGATAGCATTCTTTTGACTCATTCCTACCGCCTTCACCCCCCCATATCCTTAACATATCTGAAAAAAAGACATTTAAACACCTTGAGGCATTGTTAGGTCTGGTCAAATAAATTTCTTTTATGTTTGGAATATTCTGTCTCCCTCCCTCCTTCCCTTACTGTATTGGCCAAGCCATATTCCGTGGAGGTTCGTCTATACCAGTAATGTGTTATTGAAGCTTTCCCAGCTAAAATCAAATTGTAGTAAAATGGCACAATGTAGCAAAGAATATTTTTAATTAAAAATCCTACTGTTTGTGTGAAAAAAGTGTTTTGTGGTATGACACTGATTTTTATTTATTAATGTACATGTTTGCTAAATTTCAGTGATTCAAAGATGCTTTTCTTATGCTATTTTCTATCCAGAATCTCCCTATTTAATAGGCTCAGTTCCAGATGATTCTATACTAACATTGGACTCATTTTTTTACGTATTATGAAATTATTATGTGCCATGTATTCTGTATGTAATTTCAAAGCTACATTATGTATATAAACATATTCGTTAACAGTTCAAAAACCTGTGGCACAACGAGATTTTTGGGGTTTTTTTTTCTTCCACTGACTTTTACAAACTAAAGCAATGACAGAATCTTGAATGTGATACCTAATGCCCTTGAAATATTGACCATTTCTCTGTGATCTCATTCCATATTAGGTCTCTTTACACATGCCCCCGTAAGTTGGTCCTGAATACATCTTAGTTCATTAATTTGCACAAAAATTTCTACATTTTGTATAATTTAAGAAAATCTTATAGTAAAAAACCTGAACTTTCTATTAGCAAATTCTCATTTGTTTTCTAAGAAATTTGTTTATATGTACATGTAAAAATAATCAGGTTCTAACTATACAATTTATAAAGGAAAAACCTAGATTCTTATTATCATTCTTTAAAATTCAGGTCTATTCTACAGCAGTTTATCTTGAGTTTGACATTTCCACGACTCCTTGAAGCAGGTATGTAAATGCTCAGATATTGTCACAGTAACAAGTAAAATTTTCTTTTGGAATGTGCTGAGTTCAACAAACTCTGTGTGTTGAGAGAGAACTTAACTGCCTGACACGCTGATTGAAATCTCTGCCTCAACTTTCCTAGTTCCCGCCAGCCACATTTTGTATCTGACATGTATTTGAGTTAATGTATTTTATTGCTATTTACTACCTATTTACTAGCTACTGCCTCTATGGTAGTAAACGAGTCAATTAAGTTCCTGGCCTTATACATTCATTTAGCTTTGGGAACTGATTGTATTACTCTCTGATGATACTAGTTTGTGTTTTGACTCCCCACAGTTGAGATAGAGGATGAAGATTTTTCAGCCTCTCTGTCAAAGCAGAGTTGCATTACTGAACAAACCCAGTATTTCTTCGATAATGACAGTAAATCGTTCAGTGGTGTACTAGACTGTGGCAACTGTTCCAGGTAATTTATTCCTTCATTTCTGGACTATTCCTTTCACTAAAACCTTTTCATTTTTAGAATCATTACAAAAAGTAATGGAGATTGTTGTTGCTCCGAAAAATTGAGTAACTTTGAAAATGAACTGTAGTTTTGATAAGTTATAGTTTATATTTTAACACATTTTAAAACTGAGAACCACTTTGAAATTAATATAAAGTGGAAGAAGCATAAATAATTAATTATTTTAGTAATTAAGTCAAATATATCAATTTTATATGGTATTTTAACAGTGTATCTTATTTGAAATTGAAGGAACAAAAAGAAAAACATCAATTCCTAAGGTCAAGTTTAATAGCAGTAAAACGGTGTCCATAAAGCATGGTAAAATTGTCTGGGAGAAGAGCTTAACTAGGTTATATTGTGATGGAAGAGAAAGGCAATGTGGGGATTTTTGAAGGTTTCATAGAACAGTGATAATCATGAACTAGATTCCTAGGAGTAGACCTGAAAGTCACAGCTTATAAGGGACAGAATTGGAACAGTTTTTGCTTTAGAGACTGAAGGTAGGTTATTGTGGGGAAAAAAAATAGTAACAGAAATTGAGATAATCTGAGCTTGAGAAAATGCTAGAATAATTTGTTGGTAGAGGATTCAGAAAAGAAGTTACAGTTTAAAAAATATACTCAGGCAAAGACTACCTAACTTATTTTAAGAAACTTCTTTATCCTATGAGGAGATAGAAGGTATGACAATGGCTGGAACTGGAAGAAGCCAGGTAAGTACTCAAGAAAAGGAAGAACATCTTTAGAGGAACAATGTCAGAAAGCAACTGTAGCAGCTCGTTAGCATGTTCAATGAGTACCTTACAGTTTAAGAATCCTTTTTAATTAGTTAGGTTATAACATAAAATCAACATGATCAAGATATTGTTTTATGCCGAAAGTTAAATGTAGAAAAAGAAAGAAAACATCCCACTTAGAAAAAAAATGTGTAAATGTATGGAAACTATTCCTTAGTGACATATTTACCCTGTGCTAAAAAAAAAAAAAAAAATCAGAAGCAGCTTAAGTTATGCAAGAAAACAGAGCAGGGAATTGAAAGCCTTTGGTTCTCCCTGTTGTTCAGTTTGGCATTTGCCAGCCACAGCTGCCTATTCCAGTTAGAAGAAAAATTGTCTGCCTCAGCCACAGTTCCGGCACTCACAGCATCATGTGGCTCACAGTGACCGCAATGGACGAAGCAGCAACCAGCCCCATCTCCCCAGATAGTTGACTCGCACTGAGCTAGGCTTCACTCTGCCATTAGCTTGGCAAGATGCTGGGCAATTTTTATGCTCCTTACTTTCTCATCAGTAAACTAAGGTAATTTGGGCATACTTTGAGTGACAGATATGTATACTAAGTCCTTCTATGAGTTTCAACAACTAAACAGTCCTCAGTGCAAAGCAAGCACTAACTTAAAACTATCATAATTTTTTATTGTTCAGAGAGGTAATATGTGCATGCTAATAGATAAAACTCAGTCATCTTTCCTGTCTAAAATCATTCTCATTCTGATACTGTTTTTATTGATAATGCTTTCATTTTCAGATGTGATATTTGGTCATTCATTTTAATTTCAAAGAATATTTGAAGGATTTTTATTCTTTCTCTGAGATTGTATTCATTTCAATATTTATTTTTCAGAATCTTTCATGTAGAAAAACTTATGAACACCAACTTAATATTCATAATGGTGGAGAGCAAAGGGACTTGTCCCTGTGACACTCGCCTTCTCATACAAGCAGAACAGACTTGTATCCTTTGATATCAGATGTTTGGCATGGAAAGCCTGCTGAAAGTAATGTATTTTTAAGCTTATCACAGTGTTTATACTCAACAAAAGAAAAAAATATATAGTGCTGTGACCCTCACACAGATGCAGAATGAACCCCCTCATGCAAAATTTGGTTTGGCTTTCGAGACTAGTGATGCTGCATATGAACCAAGAGAATGTGAGAGGTTTCTTACTCACTTAATGAAGAGCACTGAAAGTTCCTAGGCAGATCTGACATTGGCTTTAGAGAGCACAGGGAAAAGCTACTGGCTTTGGTTTTATGGTGGTTAGAGAGTATTGCTGAGTTTTTGCCTATGCTGCCAGCAGTTGTGTGGCTTCAACTTCCAGGTTGTGCGAAAGAAGGGGGAGCGCTCAGTTTGCCCAGGTATGGGGCAGAGGGGAAAGAGAGTGGTACTCCTCAAAAGCTGTTCACAGGTAATCCTAAAAAAAATGGAGTCAGATATGGTGTGTATCTACAATGGATATTATTCAGCCTTATGAAAGGAAGTCCTATAAAACACTGCAATGCAATGGCAGTAACATTAAAACTACTTCAGGTGATAAAAATGCTAAATGACAATGTAATGAGTATTAAGGCAATGTAGGCGGAGGTTCTATAGAGTGACTATAAATTTTGCATTTACCCATTTAGGGATTTCATAAAAAGAAAAAAAGTCCTCACCTGTGTTTGAAATATTTTTATGATACTGAGTTTACATTTCTTTCTTGCTAAATAGGAGGCACCTGTTTCCTCTCTTCTCCTGTCTCCATGCCTGTTGTTTATACTCCGCATCATTTGTGTATTTCACCCCATTAGAGTACACAAGATTGATTTCTTGGTGTCTGCCTATGACCATGCTTTTTACAGTATAATTAGAGGATCTCTTCATAGTTAGACAAGAGAAAATTTGAGCGATTTAATTTCCTAAATCACCAAGTCCTTAAACTGGTTGTGTTGGACTAGAGTGATGACATACGTATCACTTGCTTGTTTTCAGAATTGTATTGCATTGCATCTTTTATTTGTATGGAAAATAGTGTCACTTCCTGTTCCTTCCTTAACAAGTTTTAGCTGATGGTCCAGATCCTTGCGATATGGTTAAGCAGCCCAGATACCGAAAAGGGCCTGATGTCTGCTTTGATAACAATATTCTGGTAAGACAAGTGTTTACTCTATCAAAATTCTGCACACAAGAACTTAAAAGATGATGTAGTTTAACTCAAACATAATGTCTTACCCATATTGCTTTCCATTAACATGATATACTTGCTGGTAGATATGTTTCATTGCAGTATTTTTCAGGGTTAATGTTAGTTTTGCATTTGCTTCTTTATCTATCCTACCCACAGAATTGTACTTTCAAATACAATTCCTATCAATTTACTATTAATACAAGCTCACAAACCTGATGATTTTAAAAACTCTCTACTTAATAGTAATAGTACTGTATTTTGCAAGTAGCCTACCTTCACTTATATTCCAGTCCTGAAGATTATTGTCCATTAGTTTAAAATTCTTTCCCACATAGGTTGGGATTCTATCATGTATTACATTCTTGTGATTGCATCAATTGCATGAGTCCATTACATTGAAAAAGTAAATTTAGTGTATCTTATTCAATTGAACACTATTCCTATAGGTTGGCTGTCTGTCCCTAAACACTATTATTTTTTTAATTAACTTTATTCTCAAATATAAAGGTCACATATCAGTGAATGCCCACTGTTTAATTTCACCCAAATCTGGCTTGTCTTTGCATTAAGTGCCTCACACACACTGATGACCTCCAAACAGAGCATTGTGATTTTTATTCTAAAAACACCTGATCTAGAAAGGTGTTTGTGTCCTTTATTTAGAATAGATTTACCTACCTACTATGTACTTATTCAAATATACATAGGCAAATTTGTCCAGAAAGAAGGCATGCCTATAAACAATATAAATTAGAAGTAAAATACAGATCAGTGATGGGAATTAGGGTTAAAAAAGTCAAATTTTTTTTTTTAGCTAATTAGCTGCAAGGACAATGGATCGTTTCTTTTTGATAAGGAGAATGATTCAAAGGTTCAGCTAATTGTTTTTCTCTTTCCATTTTACCTAGTTACACTTACATAAAATCTAGATATGATGACTTCGGTCGTTCTACAGAACATTGAATGTGGACCTAAGGATAGTATTACTCATTAGGAAAACCACTCATCAACTATTTGTCATCAATTTTCAATAGTATACAAAAGCCAAGATTAAATTCACTTTAAAGATGGTATAGAAACCCTATTGTTCAAAATATTTTCACCCAAAAAAACTGTCTTTTGAACAAGGCATCAAAAAAGATTTGACTAAGACAAAACCTTCCAGCAACTCAAATCCCTAAAAATTATTCAGCGGATTATATGTGAAAGTACAGCTCATTAAGCTCAGTAGCTTAATGTGCTGATACTGTCTGGTTCTTTCAGCAGTAGAGTACCTTGGTAATGCTCATCTGCAATGGTCACTATAATTCTGCTCTGGATGGAGGCTCACATTCACTGCTAACTGCCAGCAAATTTCATGATATCTCACCTTGTCTGTCTTCTGTGTTTTCTTTCCTGCACTTGCTACTTTGCCCATTGTTAATAGCATCAACTCATGTGCAAAATGAGTCATGCCTGTACGATAATGTCAGTTCCTTTCTTTTACTGCAAGGTTTCACGTGGTGTTGGTCAGTCACTTTCTCTAATTTTTGTTTTTTGACATACAGTTTTTTAAAATTTCAACTCTAAATCCACTGTAATAAAAGTCCCAGTACTACTGTTTTTATGAAACATAAAGCACATAACTCTTTATTTTAAAATCATTATTTCCTATGTGTGAAGATTAAATCAATGTATAGAAGAAACTTACACATACTTTGTTTTACTAAGGAGAAATATCTTAAAGAAAATTATTATAATTGGTCAACTTATTTTCAAAAGATGCTAACGTAAACCATTTCAGTTTTATCAATCACTATTCAAGAATTTCCAAGGCAGCCATTTTAACTTCCCTTAGCAATTATGGCTTAAACCAATTTTAGAATTTTCGTTACAAAATGTTGATACTTAATTTTACTTATCAACACTTTGGCAGATTTCTGAAGTACTAAATAGATTATTTAGGGTCTAACTTTGTGTTGAGAATTTTATTCACAGTATTGCCATTGCTTTTGTAACCTCTAAATGGTCTAGAATCATAATGATTGTTCTGGAATGACTTCTGTTTGTTTCTTTTTCATTACTGCTTAGATATTCATTGATTAGGAAACCACTAGATGGAGTTGTGGCCATTATTACAAATGGTATGATCAGAGAGAAAAAGTGAAGAGGCAAATGAATCTCAGAAAATAATAGTATTCTGGAATTGAAAAAAAAAAAAAGTAGTGCTTTTCATTTTGAAATACTCCGAGTGAAAAATCTAGCTGGTTTTAATTAAATCACAAAAAAATCTCTCCGTGGGCATTTAAAAAATCGTATTTAGACAGTATTTGAAATGATTATAATCATCTTTAAAGACTAGTTAAATGTCCCTATTTGTTGTCATAATAGAAATGTGTCAAAGACTATTATGTTTTATATGTTAAGTATGGTATAAAACTTTGATATGTTTTACCTTTGATTCAAAAGTCCAAAAGTGTACATCTTTCAATCACAGAATTTTTGGATAACATTTATAGGCTATCAGTGACACACACAAATGCCTAAGTACCACTTTTGAATAAGTTAAATTTTGAATAGGTCAGCAAGGTCCTCTCTTACAGTAACAATTAATTCTACAGTTTTTCCATCCAAGACCCCCTCCCCCGAAAAAAGGTAGACTTTTCTTTGGAATAATATAATGCACGTAATGCCAGTTAGTGAGATTATTTTTGAAAGAAGAATACAGCTGAGATGTCTTAAAGACGATAATGTATATGACATATGCTTTGAATTAACAAACAAAAGTGTTGGATATTTTAAAACACAGTTACCATAGAGTAGGTCCACTCTGTGTAGTTGGAGTGTTGAAATGGTGATATCAAAAGGACGTATTTTCTCTGACACAATAGAAAATTGAAAAACAACAACAGATAGCAGAAATATCGAGATGTTAGGCAGCATATGTTCCCAGTCAATGCCAATAAAGGTCAAAATGTAAGTCTCACATTAGTTGCTAAGACCCTCACATCCTGTTAAGATTCCAAAAAAGCATAAGTAGATTATACACATCCAACTCTGTTCCATATCCGAATCACTTTCTTACAAAGTGTTAAAATAAGACTTTTTTACAAGAACTTTTTTAGACTTAAATTGTAAAAAGAATGTAAAGTAAGCCAATATTATATGCCCTTGAAGAATTTCATTATTTTATGGAAACCTTATTACTGTTAGGTGTTAGTGACTACATGAGACTGAATAAGCACCTGTCTAAAAAAATTAATACGTATTTTCTTTGATGTTGTTGGGTGACTTAAGTACAGACCTATTTGAATCAAAAGTTAGCCGTTATTTGGTGATTGCCTTCACTAATTAGTTGCCTTCTTAAGAAAATTTAATGAGACTATAACTCAAAAAACACCAAATCTTCCTAGCCAGAATACAAACTTTCTTTTGGGAGAATTTATTTCTAAATGTATTAATATATTTAGCTTTTATTAGGTGGAATTACTTTTCCCAGGCCCCAGCTGAAATGAAAAGAAGACATTGACGATGCTTGGTAGACAAGAGAAAATTGAAGTTTACATAGTCTTAATCATAGTTACACTCAGAATGATTTACTTTTTTAGATTTGTTTTTCTTTAAATGAGTAATGGAAAAGTAAAATAAGGAATTATTGATTAATAAAAGAGATCTTTAGAAGGAAATACTTAATCTCTTATGTTTTAAAATAAACATTGGCACTGGATCCTTTTTCTGTTACTGTGTTAAACTGAAATAAGGTAACAATCTGTTAATTTCTACTTTGGTAATCTCTAAGTGCCAGACTAATTTATGTACTCTGTGGGTTTTTGGTCTTTAGGATAGAAAAATTGTAAAATTTCTCCCATACCTATCCATTTGTGATTCAGAATGCATCTCATATTTTCATAGAATAATTTCAAGTCTCAGTATATGTGGTTGAACCAGTCAAAATACACAAGAAAACATGATCAGGAAAGGGAAGGGGTAATTTTTTCAGTGAGAATCAACCTCTAGGCTTCAGAGACTCTACAATCAAAACTACTGCCTCCCAGCCTAAAACAGGCATGTATTACATCATTGCAAAGAGGAAGTCAATTTTTTTTAAACTTAAGATATTGAAAATAGAGGTTATTTTCCCATGATATTTCTAGAATATAAAGATATATTTTACATTAATACATCCTAAATACATAAAACGGTTCTTAGATGTGTGCTGACTTTCCCATTTCTTCAAATTAACACTAAACTGGAACTGCGACACCCTACTTGTGAAATGACAGCTAAGCCTTCCAATATTTTATGTTTGCAGTGTTTCTAACCCAATCATTCTGTCCTGCTTTGAGTACCTACTATTCACTTTTCAAATACTTACTGCACACCTACTGTGTAACAGTTCTTCAGGTATGCCTATGGTAAAAATATTTTTTTTTTTTATAATTTGACATTCAAATGTAAGTGAAAATCCCTGTAATCTGGTTAAAATGCCTGCAGAGAAAGTATTTGAACAAAGAAGAACAAGTACGAAGGCCCAGTCATTACTGGAAGAGAGTGAGTGGGGTGGGAGAGGGGAAGAGATGTGGACATGAGAAGGTACATGGAGAGACAACCAGGCTCCAGACCATGTAAGATTTTGCAGGTCTTGGTAGGCATTTCGATTTGGCTCCAAGACTAAAGAAAGAAGCAAAAAGATTTTATTTGTGGTTTTAAGAAGACTGCTGTTTGAAGAAGGTATTATAAAAGGGAAAGAGTAGGATCAACAAGACAACTTAGTAGTTAGCAAGAGGTAACAATGATTTGAACCAGAAAAAGTGAGAAATGATAGGTTTGATGATATATTTTGAAGCTATAGTTATTAAGCTGGCCTGATAGATTCACATTTGAGAAAAAGGGCTGAATCACAAATGAGTATAACCCTTGCCCTGATCCCTACTTCTAGAATTTTCATTTAAATGAATAATATTTGGAGCAAGCTGTTAGTATAATGGACAGAAGGAGAGGTTGTGGAGGTCTCACAGAAAAATTCAGGCCTAAAGATGTAAAAGTGTAAGCAATTGTGGTTGCAGTTCAAGTGGCAATATAGGAGGCACCAAATCTTCCTCCTCCTGCAGAAACACTGAATCTGCACTTACACTTAGCAACACTCTGAAAGAAGTCCAAAACTGAGCTATTTGTACACACTAACAAAATAACACTTGGGAATGGATCCGAAAAGTGGAAACACTCACCCTTGGCACAGTCTTACAGTCAGGAAGGACCACAAAACACCCAACTTCTCCCCGAGGAGTTTGAACCCAATTATCTAGTACCACAACTATTGGACTTCCACCTGAGGAATAGGTCCCAAAATGTCTATCTGAAAATTAATGGGCTTGTGAGGCCTCCTAAGCCAATCCCCCAGGGCTTAGTGAGAGGCAGGGGACAAAATGCTTATCTCAGACCTTCCCTGAAAAAACTCCAAAATGAGGGGAAAAAAAAAAGTAAGGGTAGCTATAGTTTATTCGACAAAATGATCTTTAAATCAAAAATTGCAATAAGACAGTATATAATGATAAAGATCAACCCAACAAGAGGACACATCATCTTCTAAGTTGAAAAATGGAAATCCAGAATTTACCTATTTCAAATTAGCCTAATTTAACTAAAGCATGTTCAGAATGCTTACATTAGCCTGCAGTTGGAAAAATCACCTACCAAAGTCCATAGGTAAATATCTCGAATATCTCATGTAATTTATTAAATATTATACTGAGTGAAAAAATGATTGTTCATCCTAGTGATCATGACAGACCAGGCACCACATCTTACTACTACTGCACAGCATCATGAGGGGTTAACACCTATTGCTATCCCACCCCAATTCAAAATTTTTAATTTGAATTAGACGTTCTACTGAATGCTTACTGTTTTGACATCTTAAACTCATAAGGCAGATTAGGATCATTTGTAAATATGTACTCCACAAAGAAGCAGTTAGATATATAAAGCAAATCTACTGAAGGGAGAAACAGTATGAGAACCGACATTATACAATGGATAGGATGCAGACAATAAAGTCCAAGAAAGTTTGATTTTAATCTATTTTAGGCAGGAAACACATCCTTTATAGAACATTCTCCCACAGTAGCAGAATACACATTCATCTCACATAGGGAACATTTTCCAAGATAGATTGTATGTTAAGCATCTACCAAAACAACTCATGATTTTACAAAGATTGAAGTCCTGTCCTATCAAACATTTTTGACTAAAACACAAAAAAGATATCAATGAAACCAAAATGTTTTCAAATACAATAACAAAATTACAAGTCTTTAAAATTACCAAGGCATAAGAAGGAAGCCTCACATTTTGAATTGACAGAGATGTTACAACTGCTACACTAGAAATATCATGAGACTCCTGTGAATAATCTAGAAAAAAGCAAATTCCTAGAAACATTCTCTACCAGGACAGACTTATGAAGAAACAGGAAATCTGAACCCACCAATTGCTACCATGATTATTGAATTGGTATCCAAAAACATGTCCAGGGTGACATGGCTTCACTGGTTAATTCTAACAAATAATTACAAAAGCTTACCCACTGCTCCCAAATTCTGCCAAAAATTGAAACAAGGGAAAATTTCTGAACTCATTTATGAGTTCGTTACTCTGATACCAAATCAGATAAGGGCATTACAAGAAGGAAACTTAGAGACCAATATCCCAAATGAACAAGATACTAATAAAGCAGGTTTATCACCAAGTTATGACAGAGGACACACATTGCATCACATACAAGAACTTCTAGTCATTACCTGGGAACAGATTTCACTGAGAATTCATGTCATGGTGGTGCGACTGAAGCAACCCTTTGCACCTCAAAGACCAACACCTATTACAATAGAAGAAACAGCATAGACATCTACACATCAGTGGGATAATAGAAGGGTGGAAAGCAATGTGTGAAGTTGGTGGTTTAGGGGAAATAGAGACAGCAGGGCTGACAAAGCCCCTGGACACAGAGAACACAGTCTGGTAGTGTATGCCCTTGGACCGTAACTAAGATTTACATACATAAGGTAAATCCCATAATGGAAGGACAGGACAGGATGCATGAAGGTGGATTACAGAGAAAGGGACAAAAAACTTATTCAGAGGAAAAAATAACTGAGAACTTCCAAAGACTGGGGAAGGAATAAGTCCATATGAAGCTAACAGAACACCAGATCACTTAATTACTGAATACAAAGATACTTACACTAAAAGACCTATTAGTGAAACTATCAAGAATGCAATACATAGAATATTAAAATTGGTTAGGACAAAAAACTACAGGTTAACTTGTACACAGGTAGTACTTCTTTGTAGAAACTCTACAGGTCAGGACAAAGTGAATTGATGTTCAAAATACTCCCAGCCAAGAGTATTCCACAAAACTCAAATGTCAGGGAGAAGTAATGTATTTCTTAGACAAACCAAATCTGAAAGACTTCACCACAAGTAGGCTTTAGTTACAAGATGTTTTCAAATAGACTTTTTCTTTTTTTTAATATATTTTTATTGTTATTTATGTCTTTTACATTTTGTATTCCCCTTGGGTAACCCACCACCAATTCACTCGTGATCCATCTCCATGGTCCCTTGTGTTCTTTCCTACTCCATCAAATAGACTCTTTCTATCTAAATAATAATAAAGAAAAAGAGTTGACGCCCCTCTTCCCCACAAAGAAAAAAGTTGATAGGACCAGAACACAAAACAAACAAAAAAAATGGATAGTAACATTTAAGTATGGAATACAGAAAAAAACAAATAGATAAAACCAAACCAATGATAAACCCTAGAAATCTGACATAGAATTGGGGATATCAGAAGGGGGAAGAATAGGGAGACAATAAAGTGGAGAGGGAGCACCAAAGGACTATTTTGGTTCCTGTGATGGTAGTGTGATGTGATACATACACCTGTGTGATCCTGTAACTGTAAATCCTATACAGTGTTGTAAACTGGTGATACACCAAATAAAAAAAATTAAAATAGCAGTAGTATGACCATGTATATCATATATCAAAATTTAAATTGACTGAACTGACCAATCATATAAAGGTAAAAAGTTGCAGAATGGATTAAAAAACTACCAAGTTAAATACCACCCACTAGAGATTTACATCACCTATAAGCACAAACATAAAGAGAAGTATTGGAAAGTAGTACTTAAGTGAATGGAAAATTTCAAAAGGCAAGTGAAGCCATACTTATATTATATATAATAAACTTTCAGCCAAAAAAGCTAAAAGAGCCAAACAGGGATATTATATAATGATAAAGTAACAACATTAAAGGAATACATTACATATACACGCGTGCACACATGCACACCCAAAATAGGGACACCGAAATGTACAAAACAAATGTTAACCTAAAGGAATAAATTAGTGAGACCACTGTAACAGTAAGGGGACATTAACACACCTCTCATAACAATGAATAGAGCATCCAAACAGAAAATCAGCAAAGAAACAATGGCCTTAAATGACATAGATTTAATACATAAAATGTTCTTCCATCCAAACAACAGATAAACAGTTTTCTCAGTGCTCTTGGAAAATTGTGTATGATAGACGATATGCTGGGACACAGAACAAGTTTCAATATTTTATGGAGATTGAAATTATACCCAACATGTTAGAAGATCACAGTATGAAATTAGAAATCATCCAGAAGAAAGAGGAGAAAGTCAGAGGCAGATTAAACACCCTGCCTCTGAACAGCTATGAGTCATCAAAGAAGTTAAGGAAGAAATCAGTTCCTAGAGACAAAAGAAAGTGAAAACACAAATTATCTCACTGTATGGGAGTAGCAAAAGTGATTCTAGAGAAAATTTATAGCAATACAGGCCTATGTAAAGGAACAAATAGAATCACAAATTAAAATATCTAAGCCTACACTTAAATGGACTGGGAAACTGAAGTTGCAAGTCTGTAGCAATACATAAAATGTAGATCAGAAATTCAAATGATTAGTGACAAAGAACTGGTTCTTTAAAAGATAAACAAAATAGACAGTCTTTAGCCAGACTCAGAAAGAAGAGAGAAAACAAAAATCAAAACCAAAGAGATATTAAAACAGATATTACATAAGTACAAAGAAAAATCATGTTAGGAACATTTATATGGCAGCAAATGGGCAATCTACATAAAAATTGACAAATTCTTAGAAATATACATTCCAAGATTGAATCAGGAAGAAATAGAAAACCTGAACAGATCAATCACAAATAGGTAAGCCTTTCAAAATGATCAAAAGCCTTTCAAAAAACAAAGGTCCAGGACCAAATAGCTTCCATACAAAGAAAATTTATAACTATCTTCAGACTGTTCAAAAAAAACTGAAAAGAGAAAACATCCCCTTTCACAAAGCCAACATGGACAAGAACATCACAAGAAAGGAAAATAGATGCAAACATCAATGCAAAAATTCAAGAAAATTGCTAGCAAATAAAATTCAGTAATATATAGAAAGCACCATATGCCATGATTAAGTAGAATTTATTATGGTGGTGCAAGGAAGGTCCGACATAAATCACTAACTGTGGTATACCACATCAACTAAAGAAGGATAAAGATCATAGGGTCACCTCAACAGATGCAGAAAAAACTTTTGAAATCCCTTTATGATAAAAAAAAATAAAAACTATGGAAGAAATGTACCTCAGCATAACAAAGGCCACATTTGACAACCACAAAACTATCATTCTCACATCTTAACATCAGAAAGAACACAAGGGTGTTTATTCTAATACTCTTCAATATAGAGCTGGAAGTCCTAGCAATAACAGTTAGAAAGGAAAAGTATATATAAGTTACTCAAATTGAAAAAGAGTAAGTAAAACTGTCACTTTGCAGATGATATGGTGATATACATAGAAAATTCCACCAAAAATTCCATAAAATTTTGTGAAAATTGGTAAATGAATATGGAAGAGTATTAGGCTTGAAAACTAATATACAACTGTCTCTAGTGTTTCTCTCTACAAACAACAAGCTAACAGAGGAGTCAGCAAACATTCCTACTTTAATCACATAAAAAAATTAAATACCTTGGAACTGGATAAACCAAAAAAGTGAAAGATTTGTACACTGAAAATTTTGTAAGAGAAAGAAAAGGAGTAGCCAATGATAATGGATTGGAGTAATTAACATTGTTAAAATGGCAATCACCTAAAACAATATGCATATTCAATGCAATCCCTATCAAAATCACTGTGGCATTCTCCACAAAAATAGAACAAAAATGTCATGAAGTTTATTTGGAGCTCTGAAACACCCCAAATAGCAAAAACAATCCTGAGAAAAACTTCAATGTGTGCATCTTGCTCCTTGACTGCACTTTATTAAAGTACAGTAGTAATCTAAACAGCATGGTAGTAGGGGAAAAAACAGACATATTGATCAGAATTAAGAGTCCAGAAATAAATCCACACATATATGGACAATTTATTTACTACGAAGTAGCGAGGAGCTTAAGATGGAGCTATGAAAGTTTCCTCAGTAAATGGTGTTGATAACGCTGGCCAGCCATGGGCAAAAGAATGAAACCACTATTGAACACCAATATTACACAAAAGTGAATTAAAGACTAACATGTAAGAGGCCTGGAGCCATAAAATAAATAGAGTACATTAGTGATACACTTCTCAACATCAGCTTTATAACAATCACCTTTGGGCACCAACTCCAACGCATGGGGAAAAAAGAAAACAGATGGAACCACATCAAGCTAAAGTTTCTACACACAGAAACCATTATCACACACAAAGACTTCTTCCTGGATAGGAAAGTTATTTCCAAATCATACATCCTATGAGGGGTTAATATCCAAAGTACACAAAAGCCCAGAAAATTCAACAAAAAACAAATGATTTGAATATGGGCAGAGCATCTGAATAGACATCTCTCCAAGGAAGACATACATGTGACAATGTGAAACAATGTTCATCACCATTCACTAGTGAAATGCAAACGAAACAATGATATTTAACCTTACACCTGTTATCCAAAGGACAAGAAACAAGTGTGGATAGTATGTGGAGAGAATGGATTCTTTCTATATTGTTGATTTTCTAAATTTGTGCAGCTATTATGAAAACCAGTACGGAGATTCTTCAAAAACCCATCAATAGAAATTCCAGGTGATTCAGTCATTCTCCTCTGAGTAATATAAAAACACTAATTCAAAGAGATCCCCATGTTCGTTGCGCTACTATTTTAATAGCCAAGAGTTCAAAACAACAGAAATGCCCATCAACAAATGATTGGATAATGACCACACGCACGCACGGGAACACTATCCAGCTATTTTTAAAAAGGTGAAATATCATGCCATTTGTAACAACATGAAGTCTAGCAAATAGGGGCCTCCCTGGTGGCCAATGGGTTAAGCACTGTGCTGTGGAGCTGTAGGCGGCTGCGGCGCAAGTTCGAAGCCAGGCCGGGGAGTTTCCCACATGGCGAGGCAGACCTCTCCTGCCTCGCCCGCTGCTCCCCTCAGCACTGTATTTCCGTCAATCTGCCCGTTCTGCTCCCCACTCTGTCTCTGGTGAATCTTCTCACCACCACACACCTCTGGCCTACACTCCAGATATGGTATGCATAAATACTTAAGTCTTTTAAAAGAAGAAAAGGAAAACCAGATCCAGTGAACTAAATAAAGCAAAGAAACAACAAAAAAAAAAAAACCAACTTTTAAAGTGTAAGACCAAATTACTGGTTATTGATGGAAAGGGGAAGAAATATGGGTGAGTTAAAAGGACTCAACTGTATGCTGAAGGATAGGATTGAACTTTAAATGGTGAACCTAATGTAACTTAAAAAGATGTTGATTTATAGTAGTACACACATAAATCATACATATTATAATGTGATGCCACTTCAATAAAATTTAAATAAATACTAGTAAAGCAGGTTCATCATTACATTAAAAAGATCATGAAGGCCAAAAAAAAAAAATTATCATCTCAATAAATGAAGAAAAAGAATATGGCAAAATTCAATATCCATTATGATAAACACTTAACTTAGTTGCTCATAGAAGGAATATACTTTAAATAATAAAGGCCACATATGACAAACCCACAGGTAACACAATC
This sequence comes from Scalopus aquaticus, assembly GCA_004024925.1. Lineage (NCBI taxonomy): Eukaryota > Metazoa > Chordata > Mammalia > Eulipotyphla > Talpidae > Scalopus > Scalopus aquaticus. The sequence goes on from PVIJ01003517.1 coordinate 130,459, forward strand.
ATTGGTGACACACTAAAAATTTTTCTACAAGGCAAGTATGCACATTTCCCACTTTTTTTCAGCATGACATTGGAAGCCCTACTCGGAGCTGGTAGGCCAGAAAAATAAATGAAAGGTATTAAAATTGAAAAGGAACAAGGAAAACTGTCTCCTTTATGGATGACTTTTTACAGTATAGAAAAGCCTAAAGTCCCTACCCCCCCAAAAAAAATATTTTAAGTTAATAAATTGAATAAATTTGCAGGAAACAAAACCAATATGCACTATCATTTCTCCACACTAACACACTTTTAAAAACTGAAATTTAGAAAACAATTACATGTATAATTGAATCAGAAATAATAAAATAATGAATAAATTTAAGGAGGTGAAAGTTCTGTATTCTGAAATCTGTAAAACATTTGTGAAAGATCTGGGTACCTAGAAATATTCTGGGCTCAAGAATTAGAACAATTACTGTTATCAAAATGTCTTTACTATCCAAAACCATCTACAAATTCAATGTAATCCCTATCAAAATCCCATGGGCTTTTTCCAGAGAAGTAGAAAAAAATAATCCTATAATTTGTATATCACCACAAAAGAATCTCAGTAGCCAAAACAATCTTGAGAAAACCACAATGGAGTTATTATGCCTCCTGATTTCAAACTATACTCAAAGCGATAGTAGTCATGCAGTTATATTGACATAAAAAACACATAGGTCAGTGAAATCAAGAGCCCAGAAATAAAACCGTATATGTATGTGTGTGTGTATGTAAATATATGTATATAAATATAAATATATATATATAGAGAGAGAGTCAATTGACTTATGACAAAGAATATACAATGGGGGATGTATAGTCTTTTCAATAAGTAGTGTTGGGAAAACTGGACAGCCATAATCAAAAGAATGAAACTGGGTCCTGTCTTACACCTTGCACCCCCCAAAAAAATCAACTCAAAATGCATTAAATATCTCAACATAAGACGTCAAAGAGAAGTCCTAGAAATAAATACAAGAGACATGCCCCTTGACATCAGGATCAGTGTTTTTGTTTTTTTTTTTTGTTTGGTTGGTTGTTTTTTTTTTTTTTTTTAATTTGGCACCAAAACTAAAAGCAAAAAGCAGAAAACCAGTCGGGCTATATCAAACTTTTAAATTTCTACAAGTAAAGGAAGCAAATTAAAGGCAGTCTATGCAGTGGGAGAAAATAGTTGTAAGTCATATGTGATAAGGGTAATAGCTAAAATATATAAAGCTTCAACTCAATAGCAAAATAACAATCTGATTAAAAAACGGCAGAGGAACTGAAACGACATTTTTCCGAAAATGACGCTCAGATGAAATGGTGCTCATCATCATTACTCATCAGGGAAAAGTAAATTAAACCCTCAGTTAGCTATCACCACATACCTGCTAAAATACAAGATATATCATCAAAATACAAGATACATGGGAATCCTTGCACACCCACATGAATGTAAATTGGTGTAGGATTATGGAAAACAGAATGGAGATTCTGCAGAAAATTACAGGAACTACCCTATGATCCAGGAATCTTACTTCTGAATATTAATCAAAAGCAAATTCAACAAACAAACATGGTCCCTAAAGGATGTATACACCCCATGTTCACTGCAGTAATTTGTAGAAGCCCTCATTTGGAAATCAGGTACATGTCAATGGATAAAGATAATGTGAACAGGACATTTTGCAATTTGCAATATCAGTGGCCCTAGAAACCATTATGCTAGGTAAAATAAGCCAGACAGAGAAAGACAAAACTAGGTCGTATCACTTATAATGCAAATGTAAAAGCAAGAGGGTGGAGGGGAAAGTTGCCAGGGCTTGAGAGTGACGGGGAGAGGTTGATAAAAGAGCGCAGACTTCAACTTTAAGATGAGTAAAGCCCAAGAATATAATGTAAAACAGGTTTATTACAGTTAATGTCACATAATGTAATTTCCTAAGAAAACTGAACTTGCGTGTTCTTGACAAAAACAGGTAACAGTTGATGTGCTAATTGACTAGATGGGGAAAACCCTCTCATAATCACAACATATATTTTAAATATCTTATACTTTCTTTTGTCAAGTATATATCAATAAAGCTGAAATTAAAAACAATTCTTTTCATAATAAAATAAATTTAAAATGTGAGTTATCAACAAATAGATGATATCCAAAACTAAAGGATTGAATTAGGTCACCAAAGAAGAAATTATAAAAACAGAAGAAAAGAGAAAACTCACCTCTGGGAAAAGTCTAGCATCTGAGAGCAGAAAAAGGTGGTGGTTAGGCCAGAGGAATTAAGATAAATCACAAACAGGTTTGAAATAAAGCCAACGAGGTGTAATAATAAAAGATACATGAGAAAATATTTCAAGGCGAGACTATTCTACATTGTCAAAGCTCCTAAAAAGTCAAGATGAGAACTAAGAATAAATCATTCATTAATGATTCTGTAGATTTGAGAGATAGCTTTTGAAAAATAAGGCCAGCCTTCTTAGATTCTTTACTTTGACTTCTCTTAAACAGAGTTCTGCTACCTTAAAATGTACTTCAAGAAATAAATTTATTTATTTACTTACTAGATGGCAGGCAGTGTGTTAAACCCTAGTGAGCAAAAGAGTCAATGTTCTTAAGCTCTCAGAGTTCTGAGTCTTTGGGAAATTACTCTGAAAAAAAATTACATGTATTTTTTTTTTTACCTATTGGGATATTAGGTTAATCGTTTTATTAGTGGACACTTAAAAGATGTTTAGGAGAAAAATTGGATACGATCTGTGTCATATGTTACTAGATAAATTCAATACAATAAAGAATTAGAGGATGTAGAAAATGTTACCGAATACAGAACCTAGGAATAAAAGATAATTTTATGTGAGGAATGAACCTGATAAGCCATGGGGGATTCCCATTGCACATATTCATTGCTATCTTCATGGTTCTCAAACAAAAACTGCTCTTTCCAGTTTATTTCTTTACTTTGAATATTTCTCTTGGGTGTCCTTTCATTGTTCCTTCAAATACATTATTCTTTATTTTAGTTCTTGATGAGGGTTCAGATTGCTACACGTGCATGTGTATGTTCACCTAAGAAACTGGCTGTAAGACATGGGAAACAAGTTCATTTCTCATTTTTTTTTTTTAACCAGTCCCAAATTTGCGTTACAAAGCATAATTGCTAAAAATCATTAGTCTTGGAAATTATAAAAGGTATTAGATTTTACTTGTATTTCCTGTGTCTGTTGGGAGAGAAAGGACAGCCTGAACAAACCCACAGATAAATTTTTACAGACCCCACCTTCACCTCAGACCAGAGAGATCGCGGACACCTAAGACTACAAATCCCATAATGCAATCATCCCCAAAGGGAGGATGCTGGGAACTGAGAGTGGAGTTAAACAGCCATGCTTGGTATATAACCAAACATGTGGGCTTTG